>JACJUY010003855.1:52640-79733 GCA_014220935.1 Platorchestia sp. MABIK | reverse complement strand
TTAGGAATGTCACAGCTTTATTATGATAATTTATGCTACTGTTGTAGAAATAATTAAATTCATCAATAGCGTTTTCATACTTCCTCATTATTCGTTCCTCTAAAGCCAACTGTTTCGTGTGTTAAGGCGGCCTCACTCGATGACCAATCCGTAGTGCTAAGTTACCAAATCGATCAGGGTAGCTCGACGGAATTATGAAGGGAGATGTCACCCGCTTCGGGATTTTATGGCGATCCGTAACTAATATTGTTTTATTTACCTTCGCTTTGGTTTTTTGTCCTTTGTGTAAAATTCATCTTCAAAAATTGACATCTTATCTCATAACACCTCAACATGACCATAGAGATAGATTAATCTGCACCCTAGCTAGACACTTGGCATTGGGAACCTTCAAATTTTGAGGACTAGGTTGAAAAAAAAATACTTCAATATATTTTCAGAATTCAAAAATTTGTATCCATTAAAGGTTGGAGAAGTTAAGTTTTACTCTGTTTCAAGAATGTTTATTAGGCAATACAAATGTCTGAGCACCAAAATTAAATTAAATCATTAATTCATTGCAAGCTGTGCGTAATAACTCATACAAATTTATAATTTACGGATATACATATATTTTTCATTTTTCTACTGTTATGTCAAAACAGTTTAATCACAACTATCAATCCCTCATTGATGGTGCCATTTCACTAACTCTTTTCTGTAATCAAATTCGACTAGGCTAATTTTTAGCGGCCCCTGACGAGAGCACTGTAAAAAATGCGCTCAACTAAAGATGCTGCTGTAAAAAAAAATTTTAAGCACTTTATACCTGTTTGCCGCGTCAGTGAAAAGAAATAATCCCTCTACACAAGTGAGAAAGTACCTGCTAACCCAGTTCAATGGCCTTTTGGTTACCAAATGATGACGATACCCGCACCCAAAATGCACAGTAGCTCACTGAAATCTGACGGTTTCGTATCGCTAGACACACCGAATGGTATCACTATATAGACGATTATGACGAAACGTTACCATTTGATTTCCATGTGACGGCGGCCCGTCGCCTGTCTTTTTTGCTGTAGAAACGTGAGTTAGCGTGAGAGAGACACAAGCCGTCAACAAGCAGTGTCAACGACAGATACCGAAGACTTCAACATTCGTCTGTACAATTTCTCAGCCAACCATGTAGGCGAAATAATGCGACAAAGGGTTTGCGAAGGAGATGGTTGCAAATTGATAGATTTCTTATTAGCTTAATCATCTTGTTTTCTTTCAGTTTGAAATAGAAGTTTTAATTTTTTTTAAATGAGAGCTGTGGTAAAACACTGGGGTAAAATGTGTTCAAGTTTCAAATAAGACTGACGCAATCACACCCAACCAAACAGTTTGAAATTTATCCAGCTTGGGGAGAAGCGTGCCAATGCTATATAACTGTTTCAATGCGATTGTTAAGGAAATAAGGTGCACAGTTTCGACTTACGAATCTTAGTGTGGAGGCTGAGAACTCAGTGTGCAAATGGCACACTATTTGATTTTAGTGTGTCCACGTAGTGTTGGGCATTTTTGACAAAAGTTTTCAAACGTATCACGCAATTTGCGGAAAAATTCTGCTCGCGCTTAAGCTAATTAGCCCAACACCGTTCTCATTAGTGTTTGTATCCGCTTCATTTGAAGTTGAGGGGCTAATGTCCCCGCACTGTTGCGCAGAGATTTGATGATAGATCACAGAGATAGGAAGCTCCAACTGCCCACACAGTGATGCGGCAGCTTTGGTTATCACGATCAATCACATAAAGATTATCAGCTTTTGAGTGACTGAGGAATTACTGCGTAGTTAGCGGGGATGCCCTGCGTAGTTAGCCCTGTTACTCTTTAAATTTACATGCTGTGTAACTTTCAAGAACTGCAAAAAAAAGTCGCACTTGTATATTGAAACCAAGCTATTATAGGATGATGTTACGTATTGTTTAGGGGAATTTTTCCCATCTAATAGCTAAATTTAAGTAGTCTTTTCCTGAGGTAGTTGAGACCAAAGTATACAAGATGTTAGTTAACAGGCCAAAGTGGTCTGTTTAGAATATTTGTATATAATATATTGGTGTGTACATTACGCTGTTGCAACTATAATGATGATTTCTTTTCAAGATGATTTTTTAACGATGGTTTCTTAATGATGAAACTATGATGACCAAGAATTGCTCTAATGGAAGGATTATATTAACGAAATGCGGCATCCCATAAGTAAGGACAACTAATTCACACTTTTCTTGAGAGATCTCCAACATTTGCATTCCTTCCAATTTTCTAACTCCCCTTGCTTGTGGGTCTAACACCTTTTCACTGTCACTGGGATCTGCGACGGCTCCAAATGCTCAGTGGCGTCCAACCTTTGGTGAACACTCTGACAATTGTTATCTTTTCCCTAAATATTCTTTTAGTTTGCGTACTTGAAAATAAAAAAGCGCTGAGAATATCTGTCACTTCTCTCCTGGCTTGACGTTTCGAGCGCTGGCTCTTCACGATACTCCGAAATTAAACATGTGGAAAAATAGAGAACGCATCATATTTGGAATGCCAATGCATCATTATTTTCTGTAAATATTGTGTTATACGTTCTTTTTACAAAATTTATACGTGTTCTAATGAAGTAGCATATAAGTCCATCGCTTTCTGTCAGGGTTTTACTACAAATCTGGAACACCTGTGGAAAGCGACAGTCAAAACATTTACTTCCAAAATTTGAGCTCGTAGAGTGATAACGTAGTAATTTGAGGAATAAATTCGATCGAAAATGCAATTGAAATTAACAACGCAGTCAGTGCACGCAATCAAAACTTATATTCTCAACTAATTAATTTCGAGGGATACTGAAACGCTTAAACTTATGTTGTCAATTTGCTGAGTTCTACAGCAAGCGATAAGAGAATTACTCTGTCTAAGTTAAATGGCATTGAAGGAAACTAATACCAAGTTAATAATTACTGTACTATACAACGAAAAGCTTTCAACAGGACGATAATATTGTTTTGATGTTTAATACGTAGTCATATCTGTAGTTAGTCTATTTTGAGTCGTAGTTGACTGCTTTCAGTTGCAGAGTACTGTTTCACGTATCATAGTTTCTGTGACGAAACTGCATGTACTTGTATTGGCGTTAGAAAGGAAAAAATATCAGTCAACAAATTCTGATTCATGCTGCGGATTCCTATTTGGTATTTCCTATCAATCTGTGTCAGTACACTCTTACTAAAATTTAATTAATCTATTTACACTGGCCAAGTTTTGTGAAGAAATGAACTGCATCAATTACCGTTCAGATATTCTCTTTCAAATTTAAGTATCATTTCGCTGTCTTGATGTATTATGAATAGTTACTGCGTCCTTACCACAATTATTGAAACTAATGTCTACGTAGCAGTGGTACCCTATTAAAAATTGAGGCAGTATTATACTCGCGTTACTGGAGAGTACCGCGTAGCGTTCGGTATGCTTATGGGACTCGGAAGTGTAGAATTATGCGTGGCGAGTCCAAAGAAAAACTAGATAATTGTACTATAGTCTGACCATGAACCGCATACGCCGTTCACGTAAACCTGCCGCTAGCTGCCTACGAAGCAGCAGTCGTCTCTTATCCTGACCGCAAGCCGCTCAGGCTTATCGTATAAAACTGATACAATTTTCCCATCAACTGACCTATTTCAGACTGTGGCCACAGAGCAGCAATATGCTAAAAATACACCCAGCAAGTAGTTTTCCAATCCATGATCTGACCATAAAACGCTTTTATCAGTGGCATTTCATGGTCGGTACAAGAACTGGACAACTGCTTGCTGGGGATATTAGCGTACATGTTTTTTATATGGACAAATTCCAACCTTAGACACTCAACATAAAAAATAGAATTTCAGGAGTGATGAAAATATCATCCCGCTTTCGAGTAATTGACAACAAAAGAACTCCAGCTAATGCTATTCCTACCTGGTATTTTATAGCTATTAGAAAATGTATTCTAATACACAGATACCAGGTAGGGATAGCATTGGTTGGGCTCATTTTTAGGTCATGATTACTTGAAAACGGTAGAGTTTTTATGTTTTCGCCACTCATTAAAATCAAATTATTCCAAGTTTTTCTATCTATGATTGAAATTTGTCTGTGCAAAGACGGAAACCGAATGTATATAGTATATACATATTTGTATATATATATAAATATATAGATTGCACTGTAGATTGTACGGTACAAATGATGCACAGTTTTCCGTTTCAAGGGCCTATTTAAATCAAATGTATGACCTACCTATCAATGTATGCACTGGAGAATCATAAAAGCCACGGCAAATAATGCATGCATCCATTGCATATTTTAACATGGAAACTAATAGAATAAACTCAAGTAGACTATTTATACGAGGATAATAAGACTTATTCATCAACAAAAATTTATTTACCACCTGATTGGATGCTTGAGATTAATTTCTCTATAATATACGATCTCGCCTTAATATGGTTATTAAAATTCAAATAAAGACATTATTCAGGAAAATAGATGTTGCCCAGTAGTAGGTAACTACTCAAAATAAATTTTCCATAAAGAAACAAGACTCCGTTTTTTGATTGAATGTTTTTTCTACTCATTTCTATTCAAACAAATACGAAAAATAGCTATGTTACATTGATCATTTGTATATATACATATAGAGCTATACTGATACCATTTCTGTGGGTGAACTGCAATTAGCTATGTAGCTACAGCGAACCATTAGGCATGAAATAAGATTCTACTATCCACGCTTGTTATTAGCGGTATCTTACCATTTTGGGAAGGAATCTGTTTCAATTAAAGCACAGTAAGTTCAAGTGCTGATATGTTAAACACGATATCTGCTCCATAAGTATCTTACATACAGAAATACATGTATACATTTAGCCAGTTTCTTCTCCAATATGGTGAGATACGGCATAGAACAAACACGGATAGGGGATGCTTATTTCATGCTTAAGGGTTCGCCAATAACTGTACAGCATTAAAAGGTATGTTTAAATAACTAGCTAAACATTACTTTTTCATGATATGTTTTTTCAATTTAATAGCTTTTATAATATATAAGCAATAATAGAGTAAGGCATTCCAGTAACTACTGCGATATCTGATAGTTGAAACTGATTCATCCTTTCAAGTAACAGAACAAAAAATACGGTGGACCTATGAAATTGCATCGCTTGGAAATGATGCAAATAAAATAAGCTGAGAGTCACGCAGATGGAAAACACTGCAATAAAAAAATTTTATCTGAAAGTGACTCACAAGCTAATATATTCATGGTTTCACTTAAAATACCATTCATTAGACCAAGTAGAGTACTTGGGCCCGCCTCTGTGATAGCAAGAGTTGTAAGTTGGGCCGTGGTGTCCTTCCCCGCTGCGTCAGTCGCTGCTAGGCCTGCAGTGACATTCGCACCCGTGGCTGCATGAGTGGCGGCAGCCCCCGTTACGTAGTCCTTTACCCGGGGCCCACGATGCCCGTCCCAGTCAACGGCGTACATTAGGGCCAGAGTGATCGCCTTGTTGATATCCGACAATGACACCTCTCGGAATTGCTGACGGCTCAAAATAGCCTCTGTAATATATATATATATTTTTACAAATAAAATACAATCCTCAATAGGGTATGGATGTACTCAAACACATATTAAGCTCATTAAGCCAGAAATTATTTTTGCACTTTGATAGTTAACAATTCATCAGGTATTCAACGTGCGCCACTCATTTGCATTTGAACAATAATAATTCTTTTGTGTTACACAGAGATTACAACATGAAGGAAAATGTTGAATTTTAGCTGAAGGAAGAATGGAATAATGGCTGCATGCATTACTTTCTATATACAACGATACTTACGTTCGATCAGCTGGTGTGCCATCTTGTTTCTGAAGGCCAGCTTGTCTCTCTTCCTCGACCTTCCAAGACCAGTAAGTGAAAACTGTGGTGCTAAACTCCTGGTCATGCACAGCTTCAACATCTTAGTCACCGTCCTAGTTAGCGTTCCTTCCCGTGCATGCTGAAGAAGCTTCACCTCAATGAAAATAAGACCCAAAGACAACCTCCCCTCAGACACTTGCACAATTGAAACTTGAGTTTTCATTTAGCTACATATATCTCACAATAAAGTACCTACTATTGCATACAGCATTGAAGATGCTTGAAGAAAAAAATTAATACACAATACACTGTAGAGTCGTCAGACATTTCTTAAAAATTTTTACACACAAGCTTACCATTTCAGGATTTGATGTTAATTGAAGTAACTCTGCAGAGTCATTCACGGGAGGTGGACAGAGGATGTCAGCACACGATGGCTTACGCAGCATTTTTGAAATTTCTTTTAGTAAAATGTTGTTCTCCTTCACAGCCATTTCTGAGTGACTCTTGTGTCTAGGGAAGTTACCTTCTGCTCAATTCTGGTCCATTCGCCGTTTTTCTCGCCGGATTCTTCTGTATACCGTTTTTTGAGGACGTAATTATTCCCATCATATCAGTCAAAATTGCTTCTACAGTTTAACTTCAAGTCTTATTATCAATGTTCAAATGTTATTTACGATTCACATCGCATATGACCTTCAATTACCAAAAATGAGAATTGCAAAGCTACTTACTTCAATTGAGGTGTGAATGTGGAGGTCTTATGAAGCTGCAGAGGAACTGCCGGAGCAGGATCTAGGTCGTCATTGCTGCAATCAGAAGAGGACCCATCGGGAGTTGCCGCTGCATGGGAATAAAGAGGATGAGCAAAAGGTTTTGAACTATTCAAAATTTATAAAATACAACCAGCAACTAAATTGCAACTAGAGAACTATTTTCAATTTGCTTCAAATCTGGTATAGGTCATCAAAATCACACCAGAAACCAGTAAAGCATGACCTTGGCATGCAATCCCTAAAATAGAAATATTGACTGTCAACTCATGGCTATACCTAGTGTGAATTAAGATTTCAAATAAAAGATGCAGATAAGATAGAACTCATGAACTGTGCCTCTGCGCAAAATTAGTGAAAACAGCACTAGCTTTAAAACACAAAAGACGGCTGGGGTGAATTGCTAAGCAGAAAATGTAGGCCAAATAACGTTGATAATTTAATTGTATTTTGAAGGGATTTTTGGTGCAGCAATTCACCCTGGGTTTATTGACTGACGACTCACCACACTTGATCCTACAGATTAAAAGCCACGGGTGATGTATATGGTTATAAATTGTAACCTGACATGGCTGCGTGCAAGACTTCTGTTTCTGGTTCAAGGACATCACCGAATACTGATGCAAATTAGAAATAGAGATCTTCATTCAAAATGAAAAATTACAATAGTACTAATAACTACCTAATAGATATCTCAACTGACCTTCATTGGGAGTGAAGCTCAGTTTCCGTTTGCTGTTGACTGTTGTTCTAGGTAGATTGCTCTTTTGTATACGAGGACTTCGTCGGACACCGCAATATTGCACCTGGCCTTGCGTAACTCTTCTCGGTGATGGCTCAGCTTCGGAAGAAGTGGAAGCCAAATTGCCTTGTATCATCTTCTTGTAAGCCCGGTCATAGTCATCTGCTCAGTAAACTAACCATCATCCTCACAAAAAATACACCTCGGGTTGTGAGACGCTCCATACCGAACGCTAACTCGTGCATCCAAACTAGAGAACAGTTTGAGTGTGAGTCCAAGTATGAGCCCAAGCCAATGGTTTGAGTCTAAGTTCAAATGAGAGTCTAAGTCAAATTAAAGTTCAATTCCAAGTTTAAGTCAAAATCAAATTCCAAGTTTGAGTCTAAGTCCAATTCTAAGTTTGAGTATAACCTTCCCATTCCAAGATTGATTCTTAGACCAAGTCCAAGTTTGAGTTCAAATCAAAGTCTCAGTCAGTCTAACGTCCTTACTTGAAGACATTTTTGAAAAATAAAAAAATAATTGGATAGCAACCCTCCTCGCCCGAAGGCCTTCTTTATGTAATTTCATCTATCAATAAAAACTTCTTATTTATATTCTTTACATATTGCAACCCTCCTCGGCCGAAGGTATTCTTTATGCAATTTCTAGTCTCAATGAAAACTTCTTATTTATTTTCTTTATAATAATTTATAATTAGGTATAAGTGGGGACTGACGGACAAAAATGTATTTCTGATTAATATAAGTGAGAGATACATTATTATCATACCCTTTTTGTTCTTTCATGTAGGTAACAGCATGGAAACATGAAACTCACAGAAGTGCAATCAATGCGCAGAAATTGGGAGACAAAGATTATATTTTGAAAGGTATTATAAACGCATTGAGTTACGTACCTGATGAAACAGCTGTCTGCTTGATGATAAATTCAGTCCAATTCTTTCTTGGTGTCATATTTTCCTTGGCCAAGCCTTGAATATTTGATCCTTTGTCTGGTGGCCAGTAGCACTTATTAAAGTTTCCAATCTTGGTAGTCCATTTTGATGGAACTATTTCCCACTGACCATCGTCAAAATAAACTCCTACATATTTTTTTTGCTTTAGTAGTTATATTTTTTAACCTTTACAAGTATGATGAGGGCTAATTATTAGTTCAAGACTCACTGGAATTAATTAATTGGCAAGCAATTGAACCATGATCACAAGGAGCAAGAAACATTTTGCAATGGAATTTATCTACAGAAACTTCAGCCCTGATGAAGGGTTCCATAAACTTATAAATTCCAATAGATTTAGAATCCACTCGATAACTGAAGTAACTTTCTTTATAGGAGAAATACTCAATTTGGCAAGTATCATTAGAAAAGCCTCGCACAAAAGCAATATCGCCACTTTCCAGCATTACACAATTATCTCGATTAGGTGTTGAACAGCCTTTAACAAGGAAATTGCAAATTTTCCGGAGTGCTCTGGATTTATTTGGCCAGTTTTCATTTCTATGTCTCAAGTTTTCCTGTGATACATTACTGGAAACCTGTTCCAAAACTCCGTTTCCCCCGCATAAGCGGTTTTTCACCACTGTGCCAAAGTAATTCTCAAAAACAAAACAATATACATTATCTAATGGCCCAAACCTAATATAGTCATCTGGTAAGTGAAGGAATGAATGGACATTGTACTAGATGATTGAATTTCCGTAAATTTTTCTTGAGCCCTCTACAAATTCTTTCAGGAGAAATTTGATGTTCATTACATTATCATTCTGATTAGGGCTTAAAAGTAACCTCATGGCCACTGAAAGATTAAAGAAGTTTAAATATTGTTTACGAGGAATGTTTTTCAAAACAATGGGACCAGCATAAAGTAAAAAGCAGCGTAATTCTGTGGCCTTCCAGTGGGGTAATGAATCTAATCCACCAGCTAATTTGCGAGAAAACTCACAGGGAAGAAACAAATATATTTTCGCTATTTGGATGTTTATCTCTTCTAATATATTTGGTGGAATGTGACATTTATTTTCATATTTTTTACTGCTGTTCAAACGTTTTAGCAATCGCTTTGTAATTCCAATACACACAAGGTGCATTTAATCTAACACAAATGTGCTAACAAATCCAATTTCTAGCCCTTGTACCACTGATTCTTCATCACCAACATGGTGGGCAGGGTCAGCACGCAATAGGAAACTATGATCACTTCTTTTTGGTGCATCCGTTTCTAACAGCGCAACATGGCCCCCAGCATAAGAGCCTCTTTGCACACAGCGCTCTCATCCATTGTAGCTATTGTGGCCAACGATTTTCTTAAGTGAAGCTCTGACAGGTGCATCACATACAATGGCATTCACATGAAAATGCACTTTTTTATTTTTTACTAACAGACCATTTTCTAATATGGTGAGGATTTCTGTCACAAAACGCTCCAAAAAAATATTAACATCAGGCATTTTATTGGAGTCTTTTTCTGAAATGTACACACCCAAACACAATACTTTGCTGGGATGCGCACATACTTGTACTAATACTGGGTAAGCATGAAATTTTCTGGCATCATTAAAAAGAGGGATACCATCTATGTTGAAATTGAAGCCGACTGTATCAGGAATATCTTGAATGCATTCTAAACGTTGTTTCAGAGCACTGCTGAAATTAAGTATATGAGCATAGTGGCCATTGTGCATAAGGAATATTTCAGTCTTATTCCCATCATTTTTCATCAAAGTCATGTGAGTGAGAGGCATAGATGGAAAAATTGGATGCAGCTTTTGCAATAAATCCGATACTACAAGTTTTGGTAGTTTTGGATTAGTTGAAGTCCATTGCATTATGGCAGCTTGAACCCTTTCTTCTGTAGAGAGGAAACTGTCAGAAATACTTTCTTAGAAAGCAGTGTTTGTGTCTGCAGTTTGCTCCTCATGGTTAATGCTAGTGGAAGATCCTGGTGAGCTTGCAGTAAGAGAAGAGCTGCAGTCTGAATCACTGTTAGGAGCATCAGGCCGAATGTTTTCAGCAATAACAGGAAAACATTGACTAACATTAGGTGCACTTTTTGGACGAGTCACTGAAATCATTTCCTGTCACCTACGGTTTTTTTTTGCTTAACCCTAGCCAAATATATGGGATTTTCTCCATTATCACTATTACCTAACTACTGAAAATGTTCTCAAATATCACTGTACAGAAACAGATTTGCAATTGAACAACATTGAATGACATTCATGTTATGATGTTTATCACCGTCAAAAAATAATAAAATATAACATAAATAGTCTATAAATATTCTAAATTTCACAGAAAATGGGTATCAAAACTATAAGCTATAGAATTGTCATGCAAACACATAGCTAGTTATCTAGGTACCAACTGCACAAATTTACTTGAATTTTCTTATTGGCATGCTGCACAGCTTTCACACTAAATGGTGATAAATCAAAATTTATACTAATTAGACATATATACAGTCAATATGGTTTGTCTGGTCTGCAATTGTATCCAATAATTTAAAAATTCCTTGTTAACAACTGAATGCTCACCCAGTCTTATGGTGAGCCACATTCAAGAAAGGGGGAAATTTTTCTCCAGATTTCTGAAGAGTCTTGCATATTTCTCCCCAGATTTCTAAACTTGAATAATTATTTCCTTAGGGCTTGTTAAAAAATGAAGATAGCTCACAGTTCTAGCAGATTTAATATTGTAGAGTGTTTTGCACCTACTTTTCCCTCCAAATATCTGGGGAGATCTGCCAAATTTTTGAATGTGGATGGCGGGCCCTATATTAGAGAAAAAAATGGTATGCAAATAATGCAAGCTCATTTCCAATTTCCTTCAATAATGAAATTTAAAAGAATGGAAATTAATTACACACACAACATAATCTTTCACACAAGCACAGTTCTGATCAACATAATGAAAGACAGTATGTTCAAGTCACTAATGATCAAGTGGTTCAAGTTATCATTACATTATTACTAGGATTTCGCATGCCAAGCAATTCTAACTACACTGCTAGTTAGCATCTCTGCCTCTACGGCTACCTAAGCTAAACTAGGCCTATCAATACATAGTTAGCAGGCCAGTACTCGTACAGTTCTGACAAGTCATAACTACAGAGTAGTGCAGGGTCTAATAAGTGCTTATAAACGTAAAATTACAATCATTAACCCGTTGCAATTCCATCCCACATAGAATTTGGATGAACTATTTCACGAGCTGTCAGTTTTACTGTCACTCAAAAATCATAGTAATCACTGGAGTCACGGAGCGAATACTGCGGGGTGTTTAGAAAATAACTGCATGGGCGCAGAGAACAGATTTTAAAAAATGACTGCCGCCACACTGCAAACAAGCTAAATAGGTACTCTTAGCGTCACAGAATTGATTAAAATGATGCATATAGAGGAAAAAGCAGTACTCACGACTGCGTATATTATTTCTATCAACTATATTTTAACGCACTATGTAAATTCATTATATTATTTTCAAAAAAGTGGAATTGGCATCACAATGAGGACGAAAACCAAACAAAAGCAGCACTGAAGATTGACTGAGGTAACTAGCTACCGTGCAACGATGCGACCGGCTCGCATAAACCGCACCTCATACTCTGAACGAGGTTTAAACCTGTATAAAACGGACCAACGGACCGAATTGTTTTATTTTCTGTTGAGTTGCGTTAAACTTTGACATAAATTTCTTTCATGTGATGACAAAAACATACCTATGCTGCTTTTTACATGCATAGATCAAATAAAAGCCACATATATTTGTTTTGATTAGAATACTGCATCCTGTGACATCTGGTGACATTGGAGTGCAGTTACCAACTTCCTTACCAGATTAAAAATTATGAAATCATGCTCTGAAGAAACTAAAATGAGTTTATTTTTTATCAATAGTGAATAACTCATATATTCAAGTAATAAAGCAAGAAACAGTTGAACTTTTAACGAAATGAACAATACGCTGATGCTGAAGAAAATGTTAGGTAGCTACTAGCAACGTTCATGTTACTACCTACATATCGTTAAATTACTACACTTATTTCATAAATTATGATGACAGCAGTTACATTAAAATGACCCACCATCTAAAAATCGACCAGATTTTCAAAATGTGTGTTTAGTATTATTGTAAACTTTGGTGTTTTGGGAGTTGACAGGCGATGCTGCACTGCTGTGGCCGGCCGGCAAACCCCTTCCCCAGCCCCCCGAAGTTGAATGACTCACGCAGCTAGCCGGGCCACAGCTCAATGACAATTAATTAACTAAGTTGCTGACTGACGTGCAACTATTTACAGCTGACCAAAGTCTTGGTGGCTGTTGCATTTCAACTAATCACAGATGCCGTTTTATATGTTTAGAGGCCGGATTGGGCAGCATTGAAGTCCTTACAGTCTGATCTGATAATACAACTACACATACATCATTAGTATCTTTTGCTATGCTAGGACTTCAAGCATATTATTATCAGAAGAAGGCAAGTTGGCCTGTGAGAAAATAAATACCGTAATCCGAATGTAGGAAAAAATACCATAAATAAACCTTGGTCATCCTATCTTAAATGCCATACAGGTATTTATGGACATTTTATGAGCGACATATGGGTCACTTTTACATGTGATGACATTTCTTCCTGTAAACATATCATTTTACGCGTATGTTAAGCCAAAATTCAATAAACATGCCGAGTAACTGCCATGATTTTTAATAGGGTAGTGCAGTTGACGCAGGAGAAGTGAAATAATGTCATTCCCATTCTAAGTTGCACTAAGTTTCTAAATCTCTGCTGCAGTAGTGGAATGTTTCTATCACATTTATTATTCCATAATATTATTCACACATTTGTCAGAATTTAAATTTATTTCACAATCCAATTTTTCCGTTGATTAATGTATGCATTATTCACCAATGCAAAAAAAAATCACGAGGATCAGAAATCTATTAGTAGGCTATTGTACAGCATTTTTCTCGTTTTTCATCTGTGGTTGTTATTGGCATTGATTCCGCAAGGTTCTGGATTCTTTGCAGAACTTCTCTTGATCTTAATTGAAGTAACTTTCCCCTCATAACAGTTATGTCAAAGAACTGGAAAATCAGTCACCCGGGTTCCTTTCAAGCTCATGTAACAAATTTTCAATGGAATTCAAATAAGAAAATGGTAGTGGAGAGATCCATGTGCTCAAATGATCCTTCATTTGCAATAAATCAATCTTGAACATTTTCAGCCCACTGGATGCAATCAATGTCATCCTGAAAGATACCGTTGGCATCTGGAAAATTAAACTTCATGGAAAAAAGAACATGGGTAGAATAAACATGTAAATAGTCTTGGAGCTAATTCGGCCTTCGCAAAAAGTGGCATCTCATGTCTATCTCAACAAAAAATAACCATGAAACATAACAATGCCTTCAGATACCGTAACAGTTGGGACGATGCAAGATGAATCCATAGATTCACGTCATGATTTCGGCATATCGTAACACCCCCATCGTTCAGGAAGAGGGTGAACCAGGAGCCATCCGACCACATTACATGCATTCAATCTTCAACAGTGCAATATCGGGATTCTCGAGTATGGAATTTTTTCTCATTTTTCCTGTTTGGTACTGACACAATGACTTCCTGATGGATTTGTTACTCCCATAATTCAAAGCTTTAAACTGTGGACGTCCAGTTCATTTGAGAAATTGTTTATCACCTCAACAGAAATCTTGAATATTTATTGTCAACTGCATTGAGGAGCGCTGATTGTTGTTCACCTATCTCATCAAAGAACGCCTGTCTTGCCATCCGGACTACTAGGCCCTCCGATATTTTCACGAGATGTACCAGGTTCTCCATCTTGCTCTCAGCGTGTTATTGTTTTTTGCATCGTTACGATTTTTACACCGTTTATTGTGCAGATGCCTCGAGGATAATAAGTTATCCACTTTCATGAAACTTGACTATAGATCTTTCATTAAATACTGGCAAGTCATTCACAGGGGCTTCCTTCAACTCATAAAAACTTGGGTTTTAACAATATGACCGGCACTTTGCTGAACAAACTTTAACTCAAGGTCGGGACCGTTGAAATAAACACATTTTCCTCAAAAGCCGTTCGTTGAAAAATTTTCGTTCAAGAGTTTCCTTGGCTTGAAATCTTTATCCAATTTTTCTGACAGTTCGATAACATAAAAGAATAAACTTTGCTTGTTTGCATTGAAAATTTCATCGGCTGTCCAAATAACGAGAATCCAACGAGTAAGAAACAACCAAGGAACGAGTATCTAATGCTGAATTAGTCATATGCACCTAGCTTGCGTTGCAGCGAATACTATTATAAGGAGGCTGTCCGAATTTACACTCACGTATATTCACACACACGTGTTCCATTTCATGAAACAATCGCAATCATACACCAGAGATTGTGTGAAGACGTAGCATTTAACATTTTTTATAAGGTGGATGCCGTGGAAGATTAAGAAATGCAGATCTGATGGAATAAAATATTGTAATATTCATAACATAATCCTACCACAAGAACTCGTCTGCAGCACGTGTTTCACATGTAAGTTAAAATAAAGTGTGGGAAGTTCTACTCGATAATAGTCAACATCCGTTTCACGTTCAGCGTGGTGCAAGAATTAGATGATGAAAATATTCCATAGCGTGTTCGATATGCTAGGTTACTTCAACACAAAGCTTAATTGAAGAACCTTGTTTCCATCACAATTCCTATTCACAGACGAAACATGATTTACACGAGAAGAATTAGTTAACATCAACAATTTGCACGTGTGCTCTGATTTTAATACACATGTTAGGCAATAAGTTGAACATCAGGTTAGAGTCTCCGTAAATGTTTTGGTGAGTTTTCGTGAAGAGCGACCATATAGTTTGGCTGTAAATAATACCTGACGATTAGACATAATTTTTATGTGTCCCTGAATGAAGTATTGTCAGAGTTGTCAGAAAATATTATTTTAGCCGACATCATAGGAACACGGCTCCAACACGATGCCCAGTTTAATTTTTTCGCCACCTGCATGCATGTTTTTCACCAACTAAGCGATTTAATCGCTTAAATCGCTTAGGTGGCGAAAAAAACATGCATGCAGGTGGCGAAAAAGTTAGACTGGGTAGTGCTCCTGCACTCATCACGATTGCTATGATGCAGTGATTGGAGACCTGATTTACAAATTGCTGTATTGGCCGTGGCGGCCGTATCGCATGGCCACCAAGGTCTCCTGATATTACGCCCTAGATTTATATTTCCAAGGACAAAGACATTTGAAGAGATTAGAGTACGAAACAACGATTCATTCCAGGGACATGAGACGCCCACAGTGGGTGTCTTCAGGTTGAGAAATCACTCTCACATCAAATGAACTTCTAATTCACCTCCTCTGATACCAAACAGCCTAATCTTGCTAATGGAAGAGATGCTCAGCCTCTCAAAGTAGTATACCGGTTGTATACGCGGGAGTATTCTTGATAAAAGTGTACAGTTCTAGCGAAATTGTTGAGGTGGTTTTCCTTCAGTAGAATAGTTAAACACAAACTCTTCATTAATTTAATTACGCATTTTTACTTCAGATATTTTACTTGTTTCAGAATTCCTATAAAGTTTCTAGTTAAAAAAATTAATTTCCCCGCTATCAAAAACATGGTTTTGTTCATTAAATTATTCACCACAAGTTAGCAGACGGAAAACCTTATCAATATTATTTAAGCTTTTGTTCGTTAATTTATGGTCTACGTTTGCTTTGAACTTTATTCATTGCTTTGTTTAAAATTTTTGGAAAATGAGGCGTACGTGCAAACAAGAAACAGATTTTTTGACTAGAAAAAAGAAGTAACACAATGTCAAAATACTTCAGCTATACATCAAAAGCTGCTCAGACCCAAAAGTGCATGCAACTTGCCAGTGTTAAGAATGATGGGAAAAGTTTTCATTTTCAATTTTGGAAAACTAGTCCTAAATCACATATTTCTTGAACAATCCAATTAGATCTTTTACCGATGGTGACCTGTTAATTCTTGCGGCAGAATGACTGCGTGTATTTTATACAAATCCAGTTGCACATCGTGACGCTTAGAAATATTCATTTTTTTCAAAATGACTTTTGAAACATATTTCCCTGTTATTGATGCAAGTTTAGTTAAGCTTACAATAAATGAATTTTGTACCAATTAATTAGACCAATAATTTAATGTACGATCTACTTGTCAACTAGCCATCCTAGGATCATTGGATGCAAAGAATTTCCCGTCTACCTTTTCATATTATTCAAAACTATTGGGTAAACAGACAGGTCCCCAAAAATCGTGATTTGTTCCTTAACCTATTTTGTATTTCTAAGAACCGACATTGTCACAAAATGTGCATGCAGGGAAATGAACATGAAAATGACTTCATATGTGATGGTTATAGCAAATCAAGAGAATTCAGCGACGGGAATTCAGTGATGAATTATTCTTATGAATTCAACATGGATGACTTATATGTTTCAATGACAAATTAATTTGACGAAGAGAGAAAACGGAAGACGATTTTTCGTATCATTGAGGAGAATGTGCAAACAGTGAGCAGCAAGGATGAAAGAACGTTTAAAAAATTTTATCGGAAATTGCTACCGTATAAAATGTTCAACCTTTTGATGTCAAAAACAAGTTCACAGCCGCTCAAGGTAAACCTGTTAAGAAAGTATTTTGCACTCGTGCTTATAGTGTCGATGAAGAGAGCCTGTGTTGAACGCTCTTGAAAGGCGGATGTAATCGCACGCTTGGCCGCCAGGGAGATAAAAGGATAGGGAAGGCTTCTTACGTATTTCGTCCTTCAGGTGCCGGCACATGCAAAGCCGTGGTTATAATTTATCGCCTAGGTCAGGTTCGATCAAAATCATTGACATGGTACTGAGAGCAATACTGAATTGGAGATTCCTGGAATCAAATAGCGCTTAATAAAAGTGATGTTTGATCACGCTCAAAATACGAGACTGAATCCCGTTACAGCTGAAGTATTCAGTCACAAGACGATTATTGTTGAGGAAATAGCGCGCTTTCCAGAATAAGGAATCAAAATTTTAATTTTCAAATTACTGCTAGTGTTTCAATAGAAAGGCTCTCAAGATATCTTCCATTCATGTTCGCAGTTGTTGAAAAGGTTTTAGTAATATAATGCCACAGGATGAAACCCCGATTTTCATTAACGTTGCGATATTAAATAACAGTTTCTTTTACACCTGAATTTCTTTGTTTCCATATTGAGAACAAATGTCTTCTTAGTTCCACAAATAATACTTCCCTCTTCATTTAGTGAAACATCAACGAATTACTACAGAGAAAAGAAGGGAAATCTGTGTTTTAGCGTGCTGGAACTCTTCCCATAAAATGTTCATTTACGTCTGGAATTTGTCTATTCCTTCGACAGTGATAGATGCTAGAGGATATCACCATTGCCCAGGACCAATAGCCAAATCTAAATTAGAAATATTGTACTCCATATGAAGGAAAATCTTTTTGGAAGATTGTAGCTATTAACAGTAGTATGCGTTGCAAGAATAGACATTCCGGTCCGAATTTTATCGTCGGCTCACCGGTAATTATCATCTGTTTTCGTCGTTCCTCGTAAGAATTCCGGAGATAAGTATATTACCGGCTATCATCGGTAAATTTCGGACACTGAAATACCCGCAGACGGTGATCACTGGTATTTACCGTCGATTTCCGAAAGTCGTTCTGACCGTAGAAAAACGACGTTAAGTATACGGTCGCTTCTCAGACTATACGACTACTTCATATAATTTGAAATTAACGGTAATAATTTTTAATTGCCCAAGTCAAAGTCTAATCATGGCATGTCCAATCAGATTGCGTTATGTATTTCTCGCGGTCAAATGAAATGACAGAAATTAATTTACGTAACCTTCACATGTAATTTGAGCTTTGATTCTATTATTATGAGAGTGAAAAACGAAATCCGAAGTTTAGATATCTCAATTAGATCTTCAGAAAGTATTTCTGTATATTTATACATTTTAATTCTATTTTTGTTCATTGTTATACGAAATAAATGTTCTTAAATTTAGGCTGCAAATGTTTGAATATAACTTAATTCATTTTATTTTAACTCTTCATAACTTAAATTAAAAGTAAGAAGATGAAGTTAAGAAATGCAGGACCATTATGGTGAATATATATAAAATGTGAGCGTTCCTGCTAAACAGATCATTCATGCGTAAATATATTTTGATTACAATAAGCTAAATCAATTTCACGCTCTACTCATTACTTTACTCTCTACTCTACTCAGGCTTTAAAACGTTTCTCGTATTTAAAGCGTTAGAATACCAGTGTTCAAATTACTGTTAATCCCGTTCGTATTTAGAACAATTCTAATTCTGAATGACTTATTTTCTAATGAAACAATTTTATGTGAAGTTGTTGAAACGAACATTTAAAAAATAGAAGAATTATACCTTCATAAATTTACATCTCCAATTAATGAAATACTTTTCTATTAGTTAATACTCTCTTGTAAAAATACTGTTTTGTTTGCTTTCAAATCAGTCAATAAATGAAACAAAATCATTAAATCTTCGCGTAATTAAACTTTCATTTGAGCTTTAATTTGAAGATTGTGCGTGTAATGTTATAGCATCACATTGCTCGTGATTGTTGATTTGGATTGTTTCAAAGTATTCAGGTCTAAATATTGAAATTGTTTCTTGGCCATTTATATGTGGACCAAGATCTGATTTCTAAAATGTTGGTATTTGAGTTAATTTGATTTGTTTTAATGGTTGTGTAAAATTTCCAAATTATTACCTCTGCATTCACCAGAGAAAATATTTTTTAAATATGTTTATATGTGCGTGTGTGCAATATATATATTTACAAATAGACATCAAAGTTCCCATTTTCAAGAGTTTACATTAATAAACATGAATTAAGTTATTAAGAAGTTTCTTAATTAGGTTGTTTGGAACCATTAAAATTTATATTATGATTTACTTAAGCTCTGTTTCTTAAGATAATATGGATGCAAGTGGTATGGTATATCTGAATCAGGGTGCTATTCATGCCAGCAAAATTATGGTTTGAGCAAAATTTAAATTGAAAAATTATTTCCCCCTCAGATTTATTTGTGTTGACAAATTAGTGCAAATTATTTTCGGAGTGTGAAAATTCACTGATAACTGCACGTATAATAGAGTAAAAATATTACCATTGAGTCAAGCTGTGGAAGACTTGTCTTGATGAAATGTGAAGCATTCAATGCTCATCCATTGAAACTATGGTAATGTTTCTCTTTGGATCTTCATATTTTTTTCATAATGTTTGAAAAATAATTATTTGGATAACTATGAGTGTAAGAGTAAAATTTCAAAATTAACTTTTTCTGATGGAAAGTTTAACCATGAGCATCTACTGCAGGAAATTAATTTCCTGTTATGTATATATATTTATGTTTGTGAAAATTATGAGAAAATTCATTTCATTCATATATATGTATTATGTATCTAGATATAAAAAGTATTACAGATAAGACATCAAATAGAGCAGTTTCTAATTGCATGCAATAATCAAAAATGATGAAGTTGGTACGATCTTGTTTTTATGCAAGTGGTGACATTACAATTTCTATTCTGAGTCACATCAGCTGTGGTTTTCGAGATGAAGTGTGGTGTATTTTTGAATCAATCCTTTATGGACACCAGCAATATCTTAAGGCAAAAATTAAATTAAATGTATTCTCACACTCATCCTAACTCATTTGTACTGATAGTTACTTTCTGATATACCTTTGTAAACATGCCACTACCTATCTACAATGTCTTCGCGGAAGCTCAAATTATGTTCCGAATTGCTTGTGTAGTAAAAGCATTCGAGGAATGTCATGAGCATTATTAATTCAGAAGATTGTTCTCAATCTCATTTGATGACATATATGAATTAGTTTGTCTTATTTTTCAACTTTACGAAATCGTCCTAATTCATCACGTTTCAAGTTGTAAAAAATTCGCTCAACATATCTTTATTGATACTCTGTCAATCGTTAAAAAAATTCACTAACTCTGTAATCTATAAAGAGTGACGTTTCGATGTACAAACATCATTTTCAAGCTGAAAGCATACAGAATAAATTGTCAGTCCCACTGATAGAATACAAATCTATTATTTAAAGTTACATCAGAAAAGTATCAATGTTGAAAATTATAGCGCAAGAAGATGACTAAAAACAGAATTATTCATAACACAGCAATATGTAATTTTATAACTAGGTAACGGTATTGCAGTAGGTGCAATACTGTACTGTAAAACTGTACTGTCTTACAAGTACATATTGTTGTGGTGCATATTCGTGATAAGCCTAAAACCTGTCAGTCTTGGAGATAAACGAGCTCTTTTAAACACTCCATAGCTGACGCGAAACATACTGAAGCTTATATTATGGCTTGGGGTTGTCTTTCTTGATCTATCGTAGGTTTGTACGGTTTACTAGTGTGAATAATGGGGAATTATTACAAAATTTTTGAAGGGAAGTAGAAGCAAGAACCTCATAGTCCTTGACTTGAGCGAAAATGGTCGTTCTAACATGACAACGACCAGAATAACGGAACTATAAGGGATGTATATGGTTGAAATGGTTTAATGGGTGGAATGGTTGGAAATGGTTACGGTTTTGGTTTTAGACTAACAACAACAGTCATCAAACTAAAATCAAAGTGAACATTTTTGAAGAAAGCTGAAGGTCCGCGTTCACGCAACAGGGGCAAACTGGGAGCTCTCTCGAAAGAAGAATGAAGCCAGATTACTCATGATAATATTACGAGCTTGGTTTATACCGTAAAACCGTTTAGCGAATGTAATTTAGCGGTCAGAATGAACTATTGATCATTAGGTGTGAAAATTTGTTCAGCATGAATTCTTCTGGATTTCATACATATCATGTATTTTTTGTAAATTATTTAGTGTATCAAACGTAAATCTGAATATTTGAGAATTTTTTCATCAAAATTTTGGAAAAAGGTGTAATTTTCACAACATTCTTGCGACAGACTCTGAGGTGCAGAAAAAGTAATTTTTCAGACAATGGTCTTGTTCATGTACTCCGGTGCTCCTGCATGAAATTAAGTTAAAAATTGCAATAGGTTAATAGCTCACTGCAGATAAATGCATAAATTTATTAAATAAAGATACATTGACTCATATATAGATATACATATATATAGTTGTGAACTATATCAGATTGTATCATTCATTGGACGTGGAGAAACTCATTTAGTTGAACCGTCAGTATATATTTTAATATGAGAAATTCACCAAATTAGAGAGTTATTTCAAAACAGAATTTATTTTTTTAACATCGTTACAGATGTCCAGACTTGAATTTCAGCTACGAAATAGGAGCGCAGGTGCGAATCTGCGCTCATAAGACGAACTTTTTCCGTAGATATTTCGATAACGTTTTTTCCAGTTCGAAATAGTTATTTTGTGCGTGGAGAAAACATTTTTTAAACGAACGCTGCTTTCGTCCTGCAGAAAATATCAAGAAAAAATTAACAAAAATTGAGAGAGAAATCAGCGATGGAAAAATTTGAATACTCCGCTGAGCTTCAATGCAGAGGCTCATGTCGGTGCTAAAGGGAGATGATCTAATTTTAGAAAAAAATTGAGTCTTGGCTGTATTTATACAGGCTGATTTAAATACAGATCTAAAGCTTGGAGGGTGAAACTAGTTGACATGTTTTTAACATTCATTTTAGGAGTTGCTGTTGATTAGGATGAGTTTTACAGATCAGCATGCTCCAACGGTCTTTGTCACACTATCAGCAACCACAAGGAATAAAAATTAAAGTACTAATTTCTCCTGTATAATCATGATTGGAATGACAAATGTACAAATGACAACGAAATGCAACAGGCAATAAAATGAGTGTAAAACGAATCAAGTCATCGGATAATTGTCAATACGACCAGAGAGTTACTCAGTAGAACAGCCCACATCCAGCAATTTTGCTTGGTACCAAACATTCCAAAACGTAATCTCTTTGAGCACAAAATGAAGATGCAACAACTTCTGCTACTTATCTGAAAATAATTTCAGAACCGTTAAGAGCTTTAATGGCTGTTTTACATCAATGAAAAAAAAGGCGGAAAACATTTCATCTACCAAGTATAATTGCTCGTGGTCTTGCTTATCCAAAGTGCAAAAGTTTTTGCGCTACTGTGACTGATTCGATATTTACCCTCGTCTGATTACCTGACTGCTTCTACTTTTCAATAGCAACGATATTCACAGGAGCAGTATCACAACGCACGAACGAGCAGTATGAGTAGTAGTTAAAATCTTGCATCGGCTCAGCATTCCAACAATACCATTATTGTAATGAAGACCAAATCATGTTATTCTACTGACTGAATAACAAACTGATATTGAAAAAAAATGGCATTGTTATCGTTGAAATAACTAATAAACTAGTTGAGTATCGATGACTTGTGTCAAGAATTTTCAAAAGAATGTGTAAACAACAGCGTACCTCGTGGTGATTGAGGCTTTTGTATGATGTGCGCAAAAATTCACCGTAGATATACTGTACATATCAATTAAAAAAGATCGTATTAGAAGAAAAGATGTACAGGGGTTGGACAAAATAATAGAAACGTTTTGGAAAATCAACAAAAAATGTTTGAATATGGTGTAGGTTCAACTTTAGAGGCAATTACAGCCTCAATTCTCCGAGGTATTGATTCGTACAGATTGTGATTTGTTTCCAAAGGAATTTTGGCCCATGCTTTAATTAAAACACCTTCCAGTTCTTCTAGAGACGATGGAGGCGGAAATCGACGTATTACCTGAATCTCTGAAACCAACTATAACTGAAAAATAATATAATGTTGGGGTCTGGAGATTGTGATGGTCAGATGAAATGCTCAACTTCATTAGCATGTTCCTCGAGCCATTCTTTAACAATTCTCTCTGTGTAGATTGAGGCATTATCATCTTGAAAGATGTCGTTCCTCTCCGGAAACCGTGCTTGAGCCATAGGATGAACTTGTTGGCCCAAAATTTCTTAGCAGTCTTGGCTGTTAATTCTTCCATGAAGGGAAATCATGGGCCCGACGGACTTCCAAGAAATAGCACCCCAGATCATCGCAGAACTCCAGCCATGTTTCACGGAAAATCACATTTTCCGCTGCTCGACGGACAAATTCTGGGGATTTCAACACCACTCTTTACGTTTCGAAACATTTGTCTTTGAGAGCATAGGTTTTCTAATTGTAGCTCTTCCGTAGAATCCAGATTTTTGTCGCTCCCAACGAACAGTTTTTGTGGAAACTGGGTTCTGTGGGTGTTCATTGAGGTCTGCAGTAATCGTTAGAGCCGTAGTCTTGCGACCCTCTCTAATAATTCGATTTAGAGTCCGACGTTTCCTCTCAGACAACTTCGAATTTCGGCCAAACCTGTGTATTGATGAGGACGTTTTTCTTCTCTTTCGAAGGCAGTCATTACTTTTGAGACAGTACCTCTTGAGACGTCAAGCATTCGGGCAGCTTCAGTTACCCTAACATCTGCCATACGAGCACCAACAATTTGGCCTGTTTGGATGGGTCATTTATATCAGGTTATAACAAAATTTCTTTTTAGACATCTGTAAAAAACAGGTGATTTAAATAAACTATCAAATTACAACAATAGTAAACAATAAAACATTGATATATGTCAAGTTTTGATTGTTTCTAACATGTTCAAGATTACGATTCCAAAATGTTAGGTGTTGCCATTACTTTGTCCAACCCCTAATTCCTACCTGTGTAGATTGTACGTGAATGATCAATGTTGTCGAATAGCTTTTAACTGAAGAAAATGGAAAAATTATGATGAACTTTTACACGAACTTCTTAGCTATTTTCTGTACATAGTTCCTTGGTTCCATCTCTCAGTTCGTACGAAATAATAGCATTGAGCAACATCTCTGTGTCGCGCTGATGTGTTAGCTCACACGTATACGAGTCATTCTACCTAAATTTCTTCTTCTGAGTTCAAAAAGTTTGGTGTACGAAACAACGATTCATCCTGAAGACTTCATCGGTAGAATAATTGTTGAAGACTCTGGAAGGATTCGGAAAACTCCTGGTGCCTTCTATCACGTCGGGTAATCATAACATTGGCGTTTAAACACTTGCATCGGAGCAGAAGGGAGTCATGTTGAACATCTGTAAATCCCTAACCTAGTTAAAATATTCTTTTTCCTACGGTGGTAATAATAAAATATATTTTTTTCTTGTGTTCGCGCTAAATTTACTTTTCTGACTTCTATATTTTACTTCTCTGCCCCTCTGAGTATGATATTCCCATCAATACGTTTCAAATTTCAATTCTCTGTAACTCTTCAACGAGTCATTTTTGAGCTCACGGTTATTGGGTAAAAGTAAAAGTTTTTACTTCAACGTCCGAGCCTTATGCTAAAGCTTGATCAATGAAGTGCCGGTGACCATGTATAATCTCAAAATTATTCTCAGAGGAGGGATATCATACCCGAAGCACCGGCATTCCTGCTGCGGTATGCTTCATGAAAATTGAAACGAAATTGAAATTGAATATAATCGCATCAATGGTTCAGGACATTCAACATTTTTGCTTTTATTATCAATACAACTGACTAATTCAAGTTTAAGTTTCTATGATAGGCTCATTTGAATAATTTTCCTCAAGCAGAAATTAAGTCTTCGCTCAACGAAAGTATTCCTTGCGGGAATAAACTATTTCAATTTTTTAAAATCCAACACAAATATATTTCCTGATTCAGCGACAAAAGGCAACACCGATCCAGCTGTTCCAGTGGAAAATTGGTGATGCGCAGACACAAAAAAAAGCAGTATCTACAGTAGCGGCCAAAATACAAGGGTCAGTAATAACAAATTTAATTAACAATAAAAAATGGAGAAAACGTACTTTGAATACATTTACTTTGAACGTTTCGAGCCTTGGCTCTTTCTCAACGAAAAGTCTGCAAATAAAATGATAGACATGTCAGTTCACTCAAAATTACAGAATCGCAGAAACATAAGCACAAAAAACAAACAAGCCAATAATAATAATAATAATAATTTGTCGGTTGACGATTTCCAGAGAGAAGGTTTGAGTTTATGAATAAATAATGACTCAAAAATACGTGGCTCTAAGTTGGTGGTAGAAGTCTCTAATATTTTGAATTTGTTAATGCCAATAATCTGTTCACAGGAACCATTACTACAATGTTGTCTTATACTAGAATAAGTAGGAGAAGTAAGCAAGCGACCTGCACGATGACTTCGACCTGCATGTTCAGCAACCCTGGCGTAAAGGGCTCGGTGGGTGGAACCAAAATACTGCGATGCGCAGCGCGCACAACTAAAATGAAAGACGAGGGAAGATCGCATGCCAGTCGGGAGCACATCTTTATATCTAAAAAATGATCCAATGGTACGTCTGTGGACTAAAATAATACGAAAGGAAATTTCCGGGAACAATTTAGTAAAAACATTGAAAGGTCTTTTCTCAACTTCTCCGATTGATATCCAAAATATGACACAACGTAGTAATTGTAATTTAAAGCTTGAACACGAGATTTCGGAATAAATTTACTATTCAGGAACTTATTAACTACACGAAAAATGATTGAATGTGGATAACCATTGGTTGTAAAATAAGACTGCAAAAAAGTAAATTCTTTATGAAGGTCAGTGTAGTTTGAACAAATACTATAGGCGCGAGTTACAACAGTTGAAATACTATTAAGGGTTTGATATGCTATCAAACTATTTCAGAGGGTATGCAGAGTGCACACCTTCTCAAAATAGTCAACCAATATATTACTATTATAATTTTTTTTCCGTTTATATTCTGCGATTCTGTAATTTTGAGTGCGCTGATATGTCTATTATTTTATTTGCAGACTCTTTGTTGGGAATGAGCCAGAGCTGGAAACGTTCAAATAAATGTTTTTAAAGTACTTCTTCAACATTTCTTTAATTGTAAATTTGCTTCGCAATAAAAAAATTTTTTTATACATTCAAGTATAATTAAGTCATATTTATTAATTGATAACGAAGAGAACAGGCAAGATATCCTCCATTTTCTAGGTATGTACAATACCTATAACTGACAACAATTTCAAGAAAAGGCAACAAAAAATTAACGAGTTTTCACCTCATAATTAGAGTATCTTCAAAAATTACCGTAGCCAGAGGGTCACTACAGAAAACAATCTAAATGGAAAAATGACAGCAAATAAATAAGTTTTTATTCAGCTAAATGAGCCTACAGAGAATATTTTTACATTTCTTTCGGTGTAACATCATTGGAACATTCATATGACAAAATGGCAGCGTGAAATCGAAGGCCGGTGACTGCTCATCAAAAACAAAGGATTGTGGCTCTCTACCAAGAGGACACAACAAATTCAGAGAGAGTAATTAGTAAAGGAAGGTCTGAAAGTATTGCGCTACGGATTGTTGCCCAATTAAAAGCACCAAGATCGACAGCGGTGTGAAAGCCCAAAACTGGTAGACCTCACAAAACAACACAAAGGCAGGATCGTCTCATGAAGAGAATGGCAATGGCGGATAGATTCAAGAGTGCTGCTGAGATTGCTCGTGAGATAAGCTCAACTTCTAAGATAACTGTATCGCGTAAAACTGTTTCGT
>JACJUY010003855.1:32935-46055 GCA_014220935.1 Platorchestia sp. MABIK | reverse complement strand
TAAGCTCTATTAACCAAGGTATGAATGACTCCTTCTTTATACACTTGCGGTTCATCACAATCGTAGTTTATGGTTTCACCAGCATGCGAGAGCTTAACATATACAGATCTCACAAAAGCACCCTGCGAAGCTTCAACCAAAACATCAAGAAATGGCAGCTTCCTGCTTACACTCATCTCGTACGTGAAACGCAACACCGAATTATTAGTCATGAAATTCCTCAACATCTCCAACCGCTCTACGGTCTCAATTTCAGCAAAAATGTCATCCACGTATCTGGCGTACAAAATCGGCTTAACCGGTATAAAGTTCAAGACCAGGTTTTCAACGTGAGACATGTAAAAGTTAGCAAATGTAGGCCCTAAAGGGGAACACATAGCCACCCCATCAACCTGACGAAACAAACTACCATCAATGTTTCCTCTGTATCAATGTATCAAAAGTATCCTCTCTGATAACAGTAAATTCGAGCGTTTGCATCGTGATCCAACTGAACAATTGAAGGAAAAACTTAACCAACTCATTTCTAGCGTTAATGCTGTTCCAAATAATTTTAATTTGAAAATACTAGAAGGGCACTTTCAAGCTGGTTATACGTATTTACGGCAATGCAAAAATTCAGAAAAACCAGAACGATCCGTCTATGAGGCCAAAATATCGCAGGTCCCTACTGTCACTTATTCTGTTGCTAAAACGTCCAACAAAATTATAACTCTGTATATCCCGCAAAAGCACATGTTAAAATCAACAGATGAATTTGTTGCTGTGCTACGTGGAAAAACTCCGAGCGGCAAAATAGCATCATTAGATGTAGAGTCCTTATCTACTAATGCACCTGTTTCGGACATTATAGAGATAATTTTAAACTGTGTAAATGATAGTGAAGATCATTCTCCTCCTAATTTGTTTCCTCAGCATATTTCAAAGCAACTCCTCACTATCTCTACTACTGAAGTTCCTTTTCGACGCATTGATGGTAGTTTGTTTCGTCAGGTTGATGGGGTGGCTATGGGTTCCTCTTTAGGGCCTACATTTGCTAACTTTTACAGGTCCTACGTTGAAAACCTGGTGTTGAACTCCATACCGGTTAAATCGATTTTGTACGGCAGATACGTGGACGACATTTTTGTTGAAATCGAAACCGTAGAGCAGTTGGAGATGTTGAGGAATTTCATGACTAATAATTCGGTGATGCGTTTCACGTACGAGCTGAGTGTAAGTGGGAAACTGCCATTTCTGGATGTTTTGGTTGAAGCTTCGCAGGGTGCTTTTGTGAGATCTGTGTATGTCAAGCCCTCGCATGCTGGTGAAACCATAAACTATGATTGTGATGCACTGCAAGTGTATGAAGAAGGAGTCATTCATACCTTGGTTAATAGAGCTTATAAAGTGTACAGCAACTGGGATAGTTTCCATTCAGAAATGCTTAGTGTCAAACGGTTGCTGATCAATAACATTTCCCCAATACTCTTATTGAAAAAACTATGGGTGAGTTTGTCAACCGAATTTTGAATTGAGACTATAATCCGAGACCCAACCAGCGGAATATAAATGTATTTTATGAAAATCAAGTGCCTAACAATAACAAAATAGACGAACTTGTGTTTAAAAATATTGTCAAGACTTTCGTGAAACCCACAGATCAAGAGACGGCAATTAAAGTTCGTGTGTATTATAAAAATCTCAAAATCAGCGATCTCCTAGTTAGAAACAATATTTCCAGATCACGGGTCAGCGACCTAGACAGAGCTAATGTGATATATCAGTTCAGTGTAACACGAGAGAATGTAAGTCTCTCAATAAGTGTTACATTGGCATGACTAGGATGACCTTGAAACGAAGATTGACTGCACACAAATATCAAGGTTCCATTTTTAATCATATCCTTATCGATCATAGTTGTAAGCCCTCAAATGAAGATCTGTACAATACTAAAATTTTGCATAATGTTGCAAAAAAGGAACATATTCAAATGATTGGAGCACTGCACAATCATAAGCTTAAGCCTAGCCTCAACGAAAATGTAAATGACTTTTTTGCTTTAAAATTGTTCATTAGGACTGTGGCTTAGACGTTTGTAACCTCCGTTCGTCCATTTTGCCTCCATCTCTGGTGCAGTTAACATGTGAATATCTGATGTGCAATAACAACTAGTCAACTGTAGTTCAATCTTGTACAAAGTTAGTTCAATCTAGTCTTTTCGTATTGTGATTATCAATAATTTTGTGTTACCCAGTCTGAAGTAGTCAAAGTTTTACATTGACATAGTTTTACCAATGTGACTAAATATTATTTTTGTATTTTACACCCTGAAGATGATGTTAGTAACATCGAAACGTTACCTTTAGAGATTGACAGGTTTAAAATTTTAACAATTGAGTGTTCTTTTAGTAAAGATGATAAGTGATTATCTTCGTATTTTAACACGTGTTGAACTGGAACAGTTTCTCAAGGTCGAAAAATTTGAAAAGAAATTATCTAAGTTCATATTATTTGTGATGGGGAATAAAGTTAGGACACAAAATTAAGGTTCAACGTCTTTTCTTTGCCTATGTCATTAATAGCATCTTTATTTACTCCTGTTTGTAATAATTCGAAAGCACACTAGGAGAACGCTATATTTTATGTAAGATATAAGTGCAGTGTCTCGTGCAGTGAGGACGCTCCTTGTTTTGCTCTAAAACTGTGATTCTTAACCTTTATTCTCCAATTCTTCACTTTCAATAATAGCATTGAGTCATTATTATCCCCACTCTATGTTTTCAATAACTATGAATCGTGAACAAATTGAAACTCTATATATAGAACTAACAAAAATGGTAAACGGATTATACTTGGAACTGTGCATAGGCCTCCAACAGCCTGTCCGGTACCTTTCCTCAATGAGCTTCATAGTATTACATCTTAGTTTAACAAGCTTCTTGACATTGCCACAATAATCTGCAGGGATTTCAACTACGATCTTCTAGATATGAAAGTTGTGAACAAATCTCAAATTTCATAGTGTTTTTCAGTCTAAATCCTTCCTTCTGATCATCACGAACACTACACGTGTTTCAACATACTAAGCTGCTCGATAATATTTTCATGGTAGATCCAACTGATTTTCTTACCGGAATAATAACTTCCGACTTTTCTGACCATTTCCACGGTGTTTCTCCAAGTACCAAGTAGGTTTCTCCTCAAGTACCAACCCACTACTGAAACTTACTCATTTCGTTGTGTAAACGAATATCATTTGAGAAAAATACGAACTATTCTAGAAGAATTACTGCCATCATTGGACATCTATCAACAGGACAATACTGCAGTTAAAATTGATGAAACAATCCTAAATTTAACTGAAATTCTAACGACCGCATACATTCAGTGTTTTCCAATCATCACTCGCATTATTGCACCGAAAAATAGACAAATGCCCTGGATTACTGAAGAGAAACGTAAATCGCACCTACCCTTACTCTACGAAGAACGAACATCTAATGAAATGTATAACAGATTCAGGAATCATGTGACAAATCAAATACGAACATTGAAAAAAACACTTACTTGCAAATTTACTGAATGCAAAACCGATATTAAAAAACTCGGTAGCTGCTTAATTCATGCTATAAACCGAATAATAATTCCAGGAAAACACATTGTTTCAGATGGTGTAAAATATCACAAGGAGAAAGATATTGCCACAGTGTATAAAAACGTTTTTGTAAACATGTCAAAATTACAGCTGATAGCGTTTCTAGTGAACCTACAGACCACTTGGAATACATGGACCATGTCCGTGAACTCTTTTTTTTCACGATAACTAATTGTTCCGATGTAATTGCGAGCGTAAATAATCTGAAAAAGAAATCAAATGGACTAAAGACGTTCTCGGCAAAAGTTCTTAAGGCTGTAGCTGTTATGGTAACACCGTGCATATCCAATATTATTAACCAATCACTCTTCCGGGCTATTTTCCCGGACTCTCTCAAAATTGCCAGAGGGCCCCCTATTTTTTAAAATGGTGAGAAAACTTGCATAAATAATTGTAAACATGTTTCTCTACTTCCAATTATTAGAAAAATATTCTAGAAAATTGTGTATAAAAGTATATTCTCATTTTTGAACAAAAATCATTTCTCTGTAATAAACAATTAGGTATTCGCTCTAAAAAGTCAACAACACAGGCTGTATTAAACCATTTACAATACCTTTGGTCGAGTATAGATGATGGAACGATTCTTTTCTCAATATTTCCTGGCTTCCGAAAAGCAATCGATCACGTGGACAATAAAATTTGACTATCGAAACTACAATGTTATGGCAATAGAAGAATTCCACACGATTGGTTCAAATCATACTTAACAAATCGGAAGCAATATGTTGACATTGACGATGCGCAAACAGAACTACTGACAATCAACCATGGAGTACCACAAGAGCCTCTCGTTTTTTGGGGGCCTCTCTTCTTATTGATCTTTATCATCGATATAGTTAAATCTACTTCATTTTTCAAATTCATACTTTTGGCCGACGACAGCACGCGCTCTGCGGCTCTTCCGAATGAAAATTCCATTTTAATTGCAGAGAGCGTAAACAGTGAACTGCAAAAGATTTCAATGGGCCTTAAAGCTAATAAAGTATGCCTCAATTTCGATAACATAAAATACATTATATTCTCATACATGAGAAGTGAGTCTCTTCCGAGCATTAAAATTGATGATGGTGAAATTGAAGAAACCACCTCCTGTAAGTTCATGGGCATTATATTAGATAAACATCTGACATTCAAAGAGCATATTGTATGTACATATCAGTTCTAAATTATCAAAATCCGTTTGAATAAAGAAAAAGCTTCCCGAAGAAGCTTTAGAAATACTTTATCGAACGATCATTTCACCATATCTACAATACAGAATAAAAGCTTAACCCGGAAATGATTAAAATGAAGCTAATTCGCTCTTCGGACTGCAAAAAAGAGACATTAAAGCGGTAAAGAAATTAGAATATGATGCTCACACAAATGGTTCATCCAAAAGTTTAAAAATGCTTAAGCTTTTGGATCTCTACAAGCTCTTTATATGTAATTTCATGTATAAAACACTGGCTGATGAGGGCGACAGAGAACTCGAACAATTATTAACTCCTTAAACTGGCAATCATGATCATTTAATCCGAAATAGAAGTAACTTCATACCTCTTTTTATTCAAAATCTCGGTTACAACACAGTCTCCTCTTCATTGGAACTAAGAATTGGAATGCGATCCTTCTGAGTTCCATGGAAAAAGTTTTTACAATTGTTTCAAAACGAATCTTGAATCTCTCTTCCAATTGAAATATTAATCACATGAGGGAATCAATTTATATGTTTTCTGCTAAATGACTTATCTTGATAAGGTAATTTGCCATGATTTATGACGTAGATCTTAAGTCTGCTACGAATCGTTTTCTAATCTATACTGTTCCCATCTAGCCCGTTTTAACTATTTTTATAAAAATTAAACATCGAATCATGAGAGAATCAATTTATTGATAAGTCTAGTATGCCCCTAGGCTGAGTAAATCAGGTTAAACATAACTGTACACCTTGAAATAGCGTTGATGATAGGATGCCCTAGAAGTCGCTGAACTTATTCGGGCTCACAAGTAGTTATATCCAGTAGTTATATAGTTATATACTCATATACTCATATGTTTCCATTATACTAGACTCAAGATACAGTCTATTGCTTTATCGCTTGAGGTAAATAAATTGTTTAAATTATTTAAATTCTGAATGCTGAATAAGTGGGTGTATCGTAGATATCGTTTTGCATGAGATTCCTGAACTGAGTACTAGCAAAATGAAAGCTGTTTTCATGTTAAACATTTGAATTGCATGGGTCGCGTATAAGTTTATTTCCTCGTGAGATAATCATGGTACTCTGTTTGATCTTAAATTCGGCGGGAAAAGTCAGAATCTTTGCTAGCTTTCATTATTTTGGAATAAAAATTTCCAAAAGAAAATCTGCCATGACCGGAGAGTTTCAAAATGAACAGATTTTTGAGTGTACAATTGGTGTGTTAAAATCTAAGTTGGACGTACGGGCTTACAAGTACCGCGTTGCCACATGAATATCCTAAAACTTTTAATTTTATCGTTGTTCTTGCGACGCTTCGATGTAATATATGATGAGCTTCAAATTTTGACTTTGTAAGCTTCAAGACTTTTAACTTTGCATAAATTTCCAATAAATTTTGACAGCTTCGTACGTACATGATTGATGTGATCTACAAAGGTAAAATTTTTAAATTTTATTTTCTCATTAATTTCGAGTCATTGGTCTCTTCAGTTTTTCACTGGTAATGTCAATGCGTCGTTATAGTGAGTCATCTTATAACAGAAGCGCATTATTTTTATTTTAAATTTATCAATTGTCACCCAAAGGAAGTTGCGTTAGTTGCTTACAACTCAGTTTCGCATTTTTCGAGGTTCTTTGTGGCTCTTTCAATCCTGAAGCTGTACGGCATAGTTACGAAGTGCCTGGGAGCGTAGCAAATATCTTAAGATTTCAAAGAAAATTTATATTATTTTCATAAATTTCAAAGACTGCCCATTTTCAAATGAAAATTTTTTCACCGAATGAAACGTGAACGTGTGACTTGGCATTCTCAACTGCCCCTACATGTACTCGAAGGTGATGCACTCAGGTGTACCAAAATCTCACTGGATAACCATTTGATGTACACTAGATTATTTTCAAATCTATTTCAGACAAACGAAATTTAATTTTACACGAGCGGAAAAACAATTTCACACCAACGAAATTCAATTTCAAATAAACGAAAATTACTTCTGCTCAAACCAAAAATCATTTTCCTCCAAACTAAACATAATTTCACTGATAAAGGGTGCGCCAGAAAAACTTACTTATTTGAAAAGTCAATAAAAACAAGAGTTCTTCAGTTATTGTTTTAATTCTTTTTCTTTAATAAACTCAAATGTTTCCATTATACTAGACTTGAGAATACAATGTCCCAATTTTATTTTTTATTGTTTTGAAAATGACATCGGCTGAATGGCAACCTCCATTGCGCACACGCTGATTAAGTCGATTTTTGAAGTGCGTGTCCACTCTTTGCAGCATATCAATCGGTATGTTGGCAATGGCGTCGCGAATGTTGTTCTTGAGGTGAGCTATTGTCCGTGATCAATCGACGTTAACCAGCGATTTCAAATAACCACATAAAAAGAAATCGCATGGAGCCAAATCTGGAGAGTGAGCCGGCCATGCGACCACGAAAAGCACGTTACGTAGCAGCAAGTGAGCGACCGTTAGAAAAGAAGCTCTCGACGGCGAAGGCCCACTATTCTCTAGACCATAGCATGATGGCAACTGACTAGAGGGAGAAACAAACAAAACTAGGGGACTTCTCCCTCCAGTAGCGCCGCCCATCACCCTCTTACCCACCCAAGTCACCCCCCGGGAGTTTTTCGAATAAGTGTGTTTCTCTGGCGCACCCTTTATTACAGTTACTACTGCTGCAAATATATTTCACCGACCATCAAAGATTTATTCTTCTATATTCCTTTGCAGATTTTATCACATTCAGAAAAACCTCGTGATGAAATATTTCTAGATTTGTGCATTCGACATAAGAAGAATTTGTGAAACCTTCACCGAAGAAAAGAATTGGAGAAAACTTTGTAAAAATTTGTGGATTAATGTTCGCACAGCTTGTGACTGGATACGAAATAAGCAGCCTGAGGCCAAGAAAAAAAAAACAGAAGAAATGATAGACTGCATCATCTTTCATATAGACAAATATCCTTCAACAACTCTTGAGAACTCACAACAATAATTGCAATGAGTAGATTCAGTGTATCTGTGTGTGTGTGTTGCCACGATGCAGAAGTGGTTGAATGGGCAACTAATTTTCTTGAAAAATGTGTGTCCAATAATTTACAATGTCGATGCTCCTGACAATAAAATTGAATGAACACAATACTTGGAAAATTTGTTTCAAGCTCGAGCAAATATAAACATGTTAATTTGGATTTATGAATTAGGAAACGAATTTCAACCAACTCGTATTGTCGTCGGGCTGGAAGATCTAAGATTGTAGCAAAATTGTAGCAAGCAGTGTTACCTAGCAGCAAAGGTGCCAGTTTACTCTGCATAGGAGCAATGACTGATTCCAGAACGCCCCATTTGGCAACAAGACGAGGAGCCTTCAAATTTAAAATTTTTAATGGATTGATTAAAGAACTCATCGAGATATGTACTACTTAAGGGATGGAGGAGCCAACATTAATGATAGGCAATGTCCCTGTCATGCTCGCGTGGAGTCAAAAATTGCAGAAGAACACGGAAATGAACAATGCTTCGCCTCGCTTCAGGTTCTTACCTTTTAAGCCCAATAGAACTTGTTTGGACTGTTCTTAAAAGCATTAAGCAGAACATACACAAGAGAATGCGTGAAATTCAGGAAATACAGCGTGTTGGATGAATTGGAATTGAGGAACAACGATTGGGTATACATGAAAAAATTGCGGCAGCGGCTATTGGAAGTATGTATGGAATGATGGTTGCAAAATTTGCGAGCAGTGTAGAAAAATATTTTCCAGCAGTTATGCATCACGATGATTTGAAAGAAGTTGATTTAATTAGTTTTAAATTTAAAGTATGTGAAATTCTAAAACCTATGCGTGGATTTCCCAATGTAAATAAAACTTGATTTTAGGTGTTCATTTATATAGCACGTTGAACTATTTTTATATTGATTATTCTTTATAATGATATGTAAAGTAAAGCATAGTTTCATGATTCATTTGAATTTATAATATATATAGTTCTTTTCAGATGGCTGTGATAATGAATACAAACATGTTTTTTTGCGTGTATTTTCACCTGTCATTAAGAAATACTGTAAAAAGCCCTAGATAAGAGATTTCATGCTTTTGACTAAATAGATTATACGTGATAAATGGAAATCATCATTCATGAAAAAGTTACTTATAATCATGTTCATTTTAATTTTTTAACTATTTTACACCTATATTCTCAGTCATATTTTATGTGCAAAATCAAATCATTTATATTTCCTCATTGGTTTTTAAGAGCCCATTGCTTTTACTTCAATGAAAGGAGGCTTTGGTATTTATTGTGTTGATAAAGTAGGATGTCAACTTGTACGTCACGGTTTTCATCACGGCATTCAATTTAAAATAAAAAACAATTTTAAAAACAATTTGTTTACCACAGGTGATACAGAGGTAGAATGTTTCTTAAGTACTAGTCAAATTTTAGTATAGCTACCTGTGGGCCCGAATAAGTTCAGCGACTTCTGGGGCATCCTACCATCAACGTTATTCTAAGTCGTACAATAATGTTTAACCTAATTCACATAACCTAGTTTCGCAGTAGACTGATTATTGAGATAATTTACTCGACATCAGATGCTTCATTCTACAGTATAGTTCATATGGACTAGATTTCACAGTATATTCGTTAAACTAATTAAGAGCAGACTGAAGATCGGCGATATTACCCATGGCAAATTACATTAGGACCAGTCATGCAGGGGATAAGATTAAGATAAGATCTGATCTTAACTAATATTTAAATAGTTAAATTTTGTAATGATATTGACTTAACGCAAAAGAAACCGTGTATTTATACATTGGTGAAATAGCATTTCTAATGTATAGAAGTAAAATTAGTTTTACAATGATCTTACCTAATAATAGTCTAGGCGTGCTTATTTATCCTAGCAGGACCCGTGGAAATTGCACGGTCAATATCGTTGTTAAGCTGGTTGGACCCATGAAATAATTCCAACATAACCCATCCTAATCCGATATAACCTATTCTAACCCAACAAAACCTAATCTAACACTACGTGACCTATCCTAACGTAACCTATGCTAACCTGACATAATCTATCCCAGTCTCATCTATCCTAGCCTAACTTATCTTAACTTAATCTAATCATATAATAATTCTGCTTGTTCTTTCCTTAGTTACTTAGTTACTAAGTTCCTTGGTTAGTCCGTCCGTTACGCTTTCGTCCAAGTTTGTGGTATCATGGATACCGAATTCCTGAGTGTTTCATTAAAAGATCGCCTGTACAGTGTACATGCATTGTTTTTTTCACAATTTATATCAATTTCCCCTATGTGTTAAAGAAGTGAGACAGGGCTGTACTCTGTCCTCCCTGTTGTTTGAATTGTACACAGAAGAATTAGCAGTTCGACTGAGTATGAGTGGCTTAGGATTGAAAGTTGGTAAGGAGAGGTTGAGTTTTTTATTGTATGCTGATGATGTGATTGTGGTTAATGTGGACATGAACTACAAAGACTGCTTGACATTGTGAATGGATCTAAAATAACTCCAGCATTGATGCTTCTAAGCTTGAGAATAAAAAGCAAGGCAAAAATCGCTACACGTATTGGTATTTTTTTTTAAATATTCAAATAAAACTGAACGTTTCGGACTAACTGTCCATCTTCAGCAAAAAATCTCAGTAAAACGAAACCAAAAGAGAAAAAAATTATTACACTAAAGAAGTATCTATAAAAATCTAAACTTTGAAAAAACACTAACAACGGTTAAATAATATAAGAAGAAAACTGAGTAGCTGAATTAGGTGTTGGCAACATGAAGCGGGAAAGCACTTTGGGTGTCATTCAGTATAGGTTTCTTTTGGAAATATGCAGAGATTCGAGAAGGCGCAGATCTGTTCTGTGAGAGGTACCGGTCATTTTGGGAGACCGGAACATTGCACTCTTCTGCATGAGATCTAACAGAGGACTCAAGAGGAAGACCAGTTCTGCAACTACGCCCAGCATGCTCGGAAACTCTAGTCATCAGGGTACGGCAGGTAGAACCAACGTACCGCGATTCACAACGTGAACAACTGCATTGGAATACCAGAGACGAGCACAGTAAGGGTGGCAGTTTGTCTTTGAAACGAAATAGAGAACCAATTGTAAAATTATTCACGAGGATCATTTGAACATTGAGCTGCGGGAAAAACTTATTAATAAGGGATTTAACATCCTCGCTTAGTTTTAACGATTGATCTCCAAAATACGACAACTTCACAGAGGAAGCTTGTTGTGCACAAGATTGAACGGATTGAGAATTGTCATAAATTTTTCAAAAAAATTTGCTAATGTGCTTGTCAACAACCGAAGATGGAAATCCGTTTTTAGCAAAATATCCTCGCAAAAAATCGAACTCTCTGTGTAAGTATTGAAAGTTAGAACACACATTATACACTCTATGGACAAGACTACGAATGCCGCAAACCTTAAAGTTGTATGAACATAAGCTAAATAAGCTAGTCCCGAGCCCAGAAAAAGTTTTCTTTCGGAAAACAGAGCACTGAAAAGTACTGCCAACTCTCTCTACACAAGCATCAAGAAACGGCAACCTCTCTTTGTCTTCGTCTTCTCAAGTAAATCTAATATTGCTATGACGAGAATTTAAATATTGGAGGAAGTGAGTGGTTAGCATGAGCCTTATCTCTGAACAAAACAAATGTATCGTCAACATACCGCTTGTAAAATGCAGGCCTATAAAAGCAGGAGGACATTCTTTCAACCAGTGTTGTTTATGGTGGCACAGAAATATATTAGCAAACATTGGGCCTAGAGGTAAACCCATGCCCAACCCATCAACTTGCTTATAATATTTAACATTGAAAATGAAAAAAGAATTACAGACTGCCAATTTTAGCAACTATTCAGCAATACTGTGAGAGAGCCCCATGAAACTTTGAAAACTAGCGAATAATTTTGATAAGCAAATTTCTATAGTTTCCAGTAAAGGTTCATTGGTGAACAAATTTTCTTCATCAATGGACGCCATGAACAGCCGATCAGCATTATTAAAACTACTCAAACTTTCTACAAATGCTTATGAGTTGTCTACAGTAAAACAATTCGAAGTAAAAGGTTCCAGAATTGGAACAAAAAATTTAGCAAGATTAAAACTGGGAGTATTGAACGAGGCAAAAATTGGGCGAAACTGGAACTTGGTAGCAAAATCAGACTTATGGATTTTAGGTAGGCCGTAAAGAGTACCAGGACCGGATCCGGTTGCACGTAGCTTATTGTAATCGTCATGTAATATGGATCCCTTATTCTTCACCCGTAACAAAAAATTATTGATTTTATCCTCAACACGCATGGAGAATTTCTAAATGGGCTCTACAATTTCCTGAAACTTGCTTTCACCAGACAGTATATTGCTCATGTTTTCTATGTACTTAGTTTTGTCTATTAACACAACACCCCGGCCCTTATCTGGTTTGTTCACAACAACATCCTTATTTGCGGCAAAACTTTTTAAAAGCACAATGTCAGATTTGGTGAAAATGACTGAGAAAATTTTGAACGGTTTAAAACTGTAATAATACCTATGAACTACACTGTACTGTTTTACTGTAGACAACTCTAAAGCATTTGTAGATAGTTTGAGTAGTTTTAATAATGCTGATCGGCTGTTCATGGCGTCCTTTGATGTGGAAAATTTGTTCACCAATGCACCTTTACTGGAAACTATAGAAATTTGCGCATCAAAATTATTCGCAGGTTGTCAAACTTTCATGGGGTTCTCTTACAGTATTGTTGAAAAGGTGCTAAAATGGGCAGTCTGTAATTATTTTTTCATTTTCAATTTTAAATATTATAAGCTAGTTGATGGGTTGGGCATGGGTTTACCTCTAGGCCCAACGTTTGCTAATATATTTCTGCGCCACCATGAACCAAACTGGTTAAAAGAATGTCCTCCTGTTTTTGGGCCTGTATTTTTCAAGCGGTATGATGACGACACCTTTGTTTTGTTCAGAGATTAGGCTCATGCTGACCTCTTCCTCTAATATTTAAATTCTCGTCATAGCAATATTTGATTTACTAGGGAATACGAAGACAATGAGAGGTTTCCGTTTCTAGATGATTACGGGGAGAGAGTCAGCAATACTTTTCAGCGCTCTGTTTCCCGAAAAAAAACTTTTTCTGGGCTCGGGACTAGCTTTTTGAGTGTATGAAATAAAATTTCATTTCGTCTTAAACATTACAGTAGGTGGGAATACGATGTAGAAGGCGGCTCTCTTTACGACGGTGTAATAAAATTGAAACGCCGGCTATGA
>JACJUY010003855.1:0-13060 GCA_014220935.1 Platorchestia sp. MABIK | reverse complement strand
TCGTAGAAAACGAAATTTTAGGAAGGGGGGGGGGGTTCAAAAGGCTTCTTGTCCGACAGTTTTTGAGCTACAGTGATGATTTTGGTATCATAAGATGCGGAAAGACGTGGAAATTTCAAAAAACTAAATGCTTTTCCCCAAATTTTCGTTTTTAAATAAAAAAATTAAGAATTCGAGAGCAAACTTTGTTATCGAAAAAATATGGATTTATGATGTCATAACTTATACACAAAGATTAATTTTGAAAAACAATTAAAATTTTTAGAAAGCCCTTGTCTTTTCGCATCCAATGATTCTAAAATCATCATTGTAGCTTAAAAACTGTAGGTAGAGAAGCCTTTTGAAACCCCAAAACCCGAGGTTTTCAGTAAGGCAAAAAAAGAAGACGCAAACACTTTCAACCTAAATTTACTATTAATTTTTGGGTCAGCTAAGATCCTTGAAATCACTATAGAGTAATATCGAGACATAGGAGATGACATAGCAACGTCGTGCCGTGAAGAAAGTGCCAAGGGGAAGGTGTAACTTGATAAAATATCACCTCCCTCGCCCCTCCCCCCATTCTTCAAACCCCTGTAGTGGGCGAACGAGCGAACGTACGAACTTCATTTTTTCACAGGATTTACCTGACCTCTTACACTTCCTATGACAGCAAAAATCCCTATATCTGCAGAGGTCTCAAAACGCGGGATCCATAAGGGGGATGCCATTCTTAAAATTCTCTTCTAACTTGTAACTTATCCTGTCCAAATTCAGGTGAGATAACTTTACTATTCACAACGCACCATGGATATCACATTTATTGACGCCAGTAAATCTGTTGACACGGTAACTTAACTTCATACCGAGTGAAGCTCAACTTCTATCCTAATTTTCTAAATGTAATTTATGGAAGCGTAATTTACGGACTGACTCACCGACCGCCGAAAAACAAACAGAATCATAAATTCCTCACCATAATAATTTTGCTTAGTTTATATGAATGTTTATACAGGTCGTACCATACGTCTTAGCCGTTTTCATGTGGTAACAAGTTTTAACTTGCATTATACAGAGGAAGGTATAAATTTGTGATCTATTTTGCAGGGTAATCAGTTCATTGTGGTCTTCCATACATTTTTCAGTGAAATACTTGTAGATTTTTATTCATTTTTTAATATGGAGCCATTATCCGAATACATTTGCCTGCGCATCTTTGCATTTCCATCAACTGCAAACACATTTTTTGGATAGGTTTGTCACGGGAGATGAAAAGTGGATTGTATACAGCAATATTAAACGTCAACATCAATTGCTAAGCCGACATGCAAGACGACAATCACAACCTAAAACATGATTGCATTCGAAACAGGTTTTGCTGTTTTTGGTATAATATTAGAGGAATCACTCCTTACGAGCTTCTTCAAAACGACCAAACAGTCCTGCAGAACTGTACTGTCAGCAGCTGTAAAAAATAAATACCGCTGTAAAAAAGATGCATCAAGCTTTGGTCAATCAAAATGGCGTCATTCTTCAGCACAATGCGCGTACTCATTCAGCACGAATGACTCACAATAATTGAAACGCTGAAATTGGAAACATTGATGCATCTGCCCTATTCTCCAGGAATTGTTCCTCCTGCCTTCCATCTCTTTAGGAGTCTAGACAATCATTCAAACGGAAAACTTTAAAAAACAAAAACAGCATCGAAAATGAATAGCAGGTCTTTTTTTATTCAAAAACCGAAGATTTCTGTGAACGAGGCCTTGAAAAATTGGTTATTAGGTGGTCAGAAGTTGTTACTAACGATGGAGAATATGTTGTTGAATAAATGAATGTTACTTAACATGTTTTTACTCTCCTTACCATACTAGTAAAAGCAGAGAGAACTTATGATACGATCTGATATCTCCAATGCTGGGCAGCGTTACTTGGAATTGTAGGCCGCTGCATTAGGGAATGGCAAAAATTGTTGAAAAACTCTGAATTTTAATTGTTTTACAATTCCCATTAACTCATAAGCATTTTAAAATAATAAGACATTTTGAAAAAATGTCAATGCAACTTTATTGTATAAGACGGGATTCGATATTTTCTCAAGACGAATCTTTCATATGTCGAAGAAAAACAAATATATCCGTCCTAATAGTTCCTGCGATTAAAATATTCTTGTACTTGTGCACTGGAGAATATCGTATCACAGATACGGTCAATAAGCATCCTTTAATAATTGAGAGCGGAAGACACGGACCGACCATTATAATTGTAGACAAAAGTGTGGTTCGTTCTTATTTTTTGCCGCGCTAATGAACGGGTTTGCTGTTAGTTCATGATTTTAAGGGAGACATCCCAGGGATTTACGGCCCAATTGGCCATTTTTGTGTTGAAAAAGGATTCTTAGGTGGTGGACTATTGTGCCTTAAAATTTTATGGGGCTACGGACACTAGAACCCCCCTCCCCCCTAAGAGGGGTGTAAGGAGACCAAAAATCATGAATTTTTGACCCCACATAAAAAGAAAACAAACTAAACCATAAAAAATCTGCCTATTTTAGTTTGTTAGCAATCTTTAAACATTCCAAAAGTGTCTTCGGTTTTGTTGTAGCGTGAAAACTTATTGACTTGTATTCATTTGAAAAATCAGATAAAATGACATAAAAAACAAATATTTCTCATTTTCAGAAAAACTAGGGCCAAAATTGGAAAAATTAATGGAACAAAATATGTTTCTTTCTATAAATTACATATATAGGCTTATTTCCGAAGAATCAGTTCACATGTAAAAAATGTCTCATTCTTCATGAAATGAAAAACAATTTTTTTAAAATAATATATACATGTAATTTACAATTCACAGTGTAAATATGAAATTATGCATGCAGATAATTAAATAAAACATGAAAACAGCATTCAAGTACAAAAGTGTCCATTATATTACACTTGAAAAAAAAATTATGTTCTCACCTCTGACGAAAAAACTCATTTTCAACATTCAAAAGAATAGAAGTCAGTGAATTTTCATGCTAGGAAAAAACAAAGACAGTCTTGAAATTCATGAAACACTTCTAACAAACTCAGTGATCCCGATTTGTGAAATTGTTCATTTAATTTTTTTATGACAATCCAAAAAAAATTCATTACATTTTAGTTAGTGATCGAAAATCGCATATCAAAAGAAAACGAAATTGTAAATGAAAAATTCGATGCAGTGAGTTTGTGAAAAATGTTTCAAGGATTTCAAAACTGTCTTTGAATTTGTTCTAGCATAAAAATTCATTGCCTTCTAATGTTTTTAAATATCGCTAAAAATGAACTAAAAAAACTAATGTTTGAAATTGTTTCAAAAAACTAACTCCTAAATCGGAAAGGTTACAGGAGTAAAATATTTTTCTTTTCAAAAATCCATATAGTGGCCAAATTTCAGACCAATCGGATCAAAATTTAAAAATCGCTGGGATGTGCCCCTTAATGTGTTCAGTGAGATTCCCATTGCAATTACGTTGGAAAAATTACGCACAAAAAATTATATTTATCGATTTATAATTTTAAGGAGACACCTGGCGTTTTATTATATGGTATTGATTGATCTATCACCATTCCTACACGGAAGACTATTTCAATCAACTTATTAGGAAAATTATCAACAAATACGAATAGAACATCAGAGACAACGAGTTCCATTCCCCCTTCAAGTTAGGCTGCTTTTGAGATATCATAGTGGTCTCCTAACAATTTAACTGAAAAAATAATATAAGGATTAAAAATTTATACTTGTTGCATCACTAACTCAGTATTAAATACAGAGTTCAACATTTAGCTTTCAGTAGGCTGCAGTAAGAACACAGGTGTTTGGTGACACTGACCGCGGTGCATCGGCTGCTGTCTACACTAGTGTGTTAACTAGCATGCTGCCACTGCGATGGTATCACACCAGTTGACCGTAATAAATTAAAGTACTAAGAAAACTCTGTTTAAATGCGAGCAAATGTAAAATTTTGACGTGTAAATGGCATAAGCTGGCACCACCTAACACTGCAACACACCGCACACGGGACGCGAGCTGCGGCGTAACGACATTCATCAAGCGCTAGCAGCAAATTGTATTAATTAACGACGACACCGAATTTGTTTCTAACGAGAACGCTCGCAGTAAAAATTCAAAATTTTCTGCATGGAAGCAATTGAATGAATTTCATTAGTTTTTTATATTCAGTGATATTTCATAGAATGGAGCTCGAGCTGACACTTTGAATGATCCATTCACACAATGAGAAAAGAAACCTTTGTGTGCCAGCTTAAATTATTATCGTGAATCAAACATGTTTCAACCGTTTAGGCAAATCATTATTCCCGATGTGACAAACGATACTCTAATAATGTCAGTATTAGAAATAACCAAATTTAGACTTGCTTCACTTGCAAGAACGCCCCTTGATCAAGCTGGGGCGTTTCTACGACGGTTTTCTCATACGTCACAATTATTCTACTTGGTCATTGACCAATTTCCTATGATGTCAATATCCTCCCAGCTGAAAGCCACAGAGTGAGAAGTTTGATATCTTCTCCAGTAAATGATCTGTGGCAGTTTTGCACAGAGATCCTAGAGGTTCAATCAGACTGCAAGAAGGCCGGCAACAGCCTATATACGATTAAACACTGGTAGCAAGTTAACAGCACCGCCCCGAAATCCTTCGTACAGCTTTATCCTATAATATATATGGCTATATTGTAAGTGTAGCGGTAGAGCTGTAGCGGCAAAATCTCGTATCGTTATTTAAGCATGTAGCGGGCGCTACCACTACTGAAAATGTAGCGGTTGCTACATGTAGCGTGCTACTGCTAACCTCTGTGTTTCTCCTATCTGCAATGTTCACAATAATTCGTACTTATTTAAATGGTGTCATAGATAGCATCCCATTGAAATCATGTGAATAAATTTGGCATCAGCTCACTTTTGTTTACAACCCGAAAAATAGAGCAACAATGGAAATTGAATCTATTGTTTAAGAAAGTGCAACTTATCGTGAGGAAAAAGATATAGCAACTAGTTTTAAAAACTTCTTGGCTAATAACAAATAATACACAGTTGCTACACGCTTGGTTGGTTGTTAGTCCGTGCGTCTATGACGCTCTTAATTAAGGATGCTTAGTGACCGTATCTGTGATACAAGTTTCACCAGTGCACAAGTGTAAAAGTATTTCAATTGCGGGTACTATTAGGATGGATATATTTGTTCGTCATCCACATCTGAACGATGGGGATGACAGTCGATGTCTTTAGGGAAAATATCGAATCCCGTCATTTTTTACGGGCCGTGTACACTAGTGTATAATAAAATGTTTATTTTTTCCATTTCAATATTCAGCTCAACATTGTAGTCGCAGAATGGTAGGAAAAACCATACCAGAGATGTATGTGAGATTATTTGAAGAATGTCAACAAGAATACTTCTCCCCAAGTCGTACAAAAAAATTCACACAGCGTAAAAGCTGTACTGGAAAATGTTGGGCGCAATGGAAAGTTGGCATCGTAATTCAAGGGTTTATGTTTACTACATCATAAAGTAGCAACATTTGTTAATCTATACCTGAAAATTATCAGTGATAAGTCAAAAACGGAAATGCATCACCGTAGATCATGACGTGCACGCAAAATTCATGCGTTGACGATTCATCAAACTTTATTTTGTATTGAATTAAGACATGTTTAATTAAACCTATTAAAACAGGTTCACTCGCAAACAAACGTGAAACTCACAAGATGCATTACACACCAAAATTTTGACAATTTGCAGTAGCTCACCCGAGATATATAGAGATACCTACTGAAAATTACGTATCGGCCCAGCGCTAAGCAAACCGTTGATTGAGACCGTAACTGAAAGCTTTCTTCAATGCTTGGTCGGTGATCTCTGTTGCACTGAAGTGTTTATCGTGCGAAAACTAACAGTAAACGTTATTTAATCATTAACTTGGATCACTAACTGACGATAGCAATCAGCACCAGGAATCAGTAACGGCGATATGTAATTAGTAGAAATGATGGCCAAATGTCGCAAAATAGTTTTAAAATTTCAATTTCCATAACATACAGAAAAAATTCAGTTGTGGGCAATTGAACTCAATTATCAAAGAAAATTATTCACGCAAAGTACTAGAAAGTACTAGAATTTCGTTAAATACTAACATAAAAACTGTGCCCTCCAAATTGAGCCGACAAGCATTTGCGTCAAAGGAACAGTCATGTCATATCCAGTGCGTTCATCGATGCCGCTTGCGTGAGTTACCTAACTTTGAGGGTTCAGAGCAGCACACGGGGCCTCAAGCATGTGTCGCCGAAATTAACATCGATCTCGTACGAGTCGAAGCACGCGAACGTCATGAAATGCTTGGGTCTTGAGGTTCTTCTTGCTGGGCATGTAGAGCTCATGCGGTATAAAGGTTTTTGTTTTTGAGCAATACGAATGATTGCATTGATTGATCACAAGTTTAAAGGCACTATAATTCTCAGCTTAACCCCTCAACATCGGCTTTTGAACTCTTTAACTCTTCATACCGTCATCACAACCAACGTCCTAAAGCCCGCATTGACAACAGGTTGTCTCGGATATCAAAATGAGGAAGGAACTGCTTCTCGGCAGTGAACTTCTAAGATAAATCAGAGAAAAATTTAATGAAAAACGCGATATATTTAGACTGTTTTCGAAAGGAAACCGTTTAATCATCTGAGGCATTAAAGGGTTTAATGGAACACGGTTCTCTCTCTGTACATGGTAGCCCAATTGGAGGCTGAGTCTTTTTGTAGAACTTGTACACAATCTCACATGGTATTCAAATTTTCACTCGTGAGTCGATTTACCACAATCGAAATCAGATTTATTTTGAGTGAAATCTACTTTGTCTCAAACAAAGTCAACTTCGTGGAAAATCTAATCTGGTTTGAGCCACAAAAAATTTGGTTCCTCGGTTGAAAATCTGACTTGTGCTTTACATAACTGAATGGGTCATGAACGGAATCTAACGTCACAAACGAAATTTAAGTTATCGTAAGCAAAACATTTTTGGCCAGTCGAAAAATCAGTTACGTCAGAAATGACATTGAATTTGTCTTCACTGATATTAGTTGCAAATCAAATTTAATTAGTCAATACTGAATCAATGCGAACACTGTCCACAGACTAACAAATCTACGAGTATTTTCATTTTAGAATCAGATGCAAGCTATTCCTTGCGAACTTTGATGTTTACATCTTTTTGAAAACACGCGTGCATCGACATACAGATGCGTGAAAATGTGTACCATGCATATACATGCATAAACAAGCAAATACATTTACTGGTCCTAGCAGGACTCGTGGAAATTCCACGGACAATGTCAATCGTTAATCTAGGTCGACCCGGTCAACATTACCATACCAATTTCAACATAACATATTGTAGCTTAAAGTATCCTACCATGTTCTATCCTATCCTATTCTAATCGAACCGACCTATAATACGTCAAACATAAAAAAAACCGTGCACCCATTAAAAAATTCCCTCAACATGACCTAACTTATCCTAACCAAACCGACCCTGATGAAATGTCAAACATAAAAAAAACCGTGAACCTGTAAAAAAATTTCGTCAACATTACCTAGCCCATCTAAACCTAACATATCCTAACCTACACTGTAAAAAATTCCTGTGAATTTTACGGTTAAACGCCGTATAAATCAAAGTATTTTTTAACTGTCAGGCATATTGCACAGTAAAACACCGGGTCCAATTACGGTAGAACACCGTTTTAGGCAACATCAAGTAGATTTCATATCAATGGATTTCATTAAAAGAATTTATTTCAATTTGAGCTTAAATGACTTGAACCAATTTTGATCATGTACCATGGACTCCATAAGGTATGTTTTGTTCATACCATAAAAAAACATGTAAGAAATAACTGAATAATCAATATCTAGAAACATTCCTTCTCATAAGGAAAACACGAATGATCACTCTAGTTATTGATTGGTTACATTAACCGTGTTTTTCTTCTACATCAGCTTTAGATTTGTTAATTTAAGCTATGAACGTTAAAGATTGAAACATCCGTTCGAAAAAATTGATTCTAAAGTGTTTTTCCCATCATTGCACTGTTCACCCTTAATTTATGCAGCTCTACTAAAAATCACCAAATAAAAAATTAAAGAGCTTCATTACAAATTTTTTCTTGCAAGGAATGTATTGGTAAATTAATCGATGAGAAGTTTACCACGTGTGAAGAGTATTGGAACCCATTTCCCAAAGCAAGCGTCGTTGCGCGGCAAGTCGAACAGCAGGTGGAATTGTGCACGAGAGAAATCTAAATTGAAATCATATTTTTATTGCATTCCAGTAATTTGGTTTCGTTCTCATCGTCAGCATTTAATAATTTGAAAATTCTTCCTTCTCTTGTATTAGTAATCAGCATATAGATTTAATGAGTTGGGGTTTTAATTCATCTAACGTTTACCGGTGATCTTCGTAAATCTCAGGCTGTGTTCTTGTTAATCTACTCACACACATAGTATAACTGCAGGTATTTAGTCTTGTGAGTATTTTGATGCGCAAAATTTTCGTCCCTAAATTCTACCAATGTAGCTTTCGTGTTTCAAATTTGACGAATTTAGTTGTAAATAGATCTGTGACAGTTTGTATTAACTAGACCTTTCTAATCATGCTGCTTTTCATAGTTCAAATGCTGTAGATTGTCAACTCAAATCAGAAAATGGGAGTAGATTCACCAGCTATGACGTTTATTGGAAACATCATCAGTTGAAATGTTAGTCTGAAGCACCATTATAATTGTCCATTCTGTGGAAAAGTATCAAAATTATTTGCAAGGTATGTAAGCCATTTTGCATTTCATGAAAACTTGTGCAATGTTGCATTTGCTTGTTCTTGTGACAAATTAGTGTCCCATGAAATATAAATCTTCTACTGGATTCCAAGTGCAAGTATTTAGAGGACAGGGAAAAAATTTGTCTAATGGTATCCAAACGGGAGCATCAGAGATCTCCAGATACTTTTTTGAAGTACAAGTTACAACATAGCAATCAAATTTGTTCTCATTTAATGTTCTGCTTTGACATCTCAGTGACCATATAAAAGATGCAAAATAAGTAGGTGTCCTATGAAAGATTGTGATGAATTATTCTCAATAATTTCTAGTTATGAAAGCCATCATTGAAGAGCCCATGATGGCTATTCTCATGATCAGGTTACTTTGAAATATTTAATATCATTGGGTGTAAATGAATGCAGTGTTAATATTCATTCAGTAGCACTTTCAGCGGGTGAAATTAGCTTTGATGACTCTGGTACTAGATAAAACTGATACTAGTAAGACATGAAAAAATAGCAAATGGTGATGAAAATTTAATTTGATATTAAATAGAAGCATTTTATTTAGGAAACCTTGCTTTGTTTTATCTCAAACTACAGGCAAAATTATTGCTTTCATCATTTTGTTGGAAGAATTTCTTGAAATCCACCTACAAGGACATTCATTTCTGTGACCAAATGTATTCTACACATTTAAAAGTAAAATTGACATTCCTGATAATAAGTTTAACAAAATTGAATAACTATTTACAACAGCAGATCTGTTTACATTTACACAGACTATTTTAGTCCTGATTTCGAGTGTAAAACAACATTTAAAAAATCTTTAATTGTGTTCAACCATTTTAAATCAAATTAGAAAATAATGCTCAGTGTAATAAATGTACTTTTCAGTTTATTCCTGTGTGTAGGGTCCTAGTGTATGAAACAAAATCTTTCCAAAATGAATCTGCTTATATTAAGGTAGTTGATAACTTTGCTAAGGAAAATGACATACCAGAGGTCAAATCCTTCATTTAGGCAAGATAATAATTCTCTTAAACTCGTTCTTCACCAAGATGCTTTCAAGGTTTGCAATATGCTTTGCTCAATTTTAAGGTCTAATGCTGATCGTACCATTCTGGTTTTGCAATAAACAGGAAAAGATTTTAACTACTCGTATTTTTGGTAGGAGGCTATTTTTGAACATTGGGTGAACGACCTGCAGGATCTCGAGAAAAATGGGACTAAATTTGGCAGAAACAGGGTCAGAGGTACTATTCACTGTATTACTGGAGACAACTTTGCCCCTCATTGTGTGTTGGAGGATTCACTCAAATATTTTATAGGTATTCCTTTACTCAGAACAAGATAATAAGCAGAATCCATTGACTATTGAACCATGTGAAACAGTTGAAAGTTACAAATTAGATCTTGTTGGGCTTTGAAAAGGAGTGAACTATGTCAGAGGTGTTCAATTAAATTCTGTATTTAATGTTGTCATTATTATGTCAGTCAGCCTGGGTTACCTCCACGTTTGGGTCATGACCTATTTGAGGGTATTGTGAACTATGACTGCTCTTTTCATTTAAGATTTAGTCTGACTAAACAAATGGTTGTCTTAGGAGGAATTGATAAAATTAATGGTAAGTTTTCAATACTTTGAGGAATAATTTGTAAACCCAGTGAAGTAAGCGCATCTGGAAAGAAGTTAGGAAGGCATGCTGCTAAAAACTTGTGCTTACTAAGATTGATGGCATTCACACTATGCAACAAAGTTATGAATTCACAAGACTCTACTTGGTGCTGCTTTCTACTGTTCAAGGATATTGTTGAGTTAATATGTGCTCCAAAGAAAACTAAGTGATGTTGCCTACTTGAATGTTTTAATTATAACCTATCTTGACTTACAAAAGACATTCCCTTTGAAAGGTTAAAATCCCAAGCACCATTACTTGTGGCATTATCCAAAGCGTATTTTGGATTTTGGGCCAATTATCCATATGTGGACCATGATTTTTAAGCATTGCCACTCATACTTCAAAAGATGTATGTGCTATAGCCATAATTTTAAGATTAAAGGAACTGGGCAGTGTTTTTCTGACCTTATTAACATTGGGTCATGTGAACAATTTTTTGTGAATGAAATTTCAATTGAGTTCAAGCCACATTTGCTGCCTTCAAGCTCCCTAGTGAAAAATGTGGATTTGTGATGAAGTGACCATCAGAAGATCTCAATGCAAGAAAGAATATATTAGTATTGACCAAAGCAGACTGTGATATGAAAGATGTCTTGATATTTGGGGAGCTTCTTTTTATACTTATATCTGGTGAGAATTCAGAAAGTCTCTTCATTTTTATTGTTGTGGGAAAGCATCTGTCAATTTTTTCATTTCAGCCTTCATGTCCATCAAATTTTCACTTCCTTGGGCAGGTTAAGAAATTTAATGATAGTATGAGTGATAAAGAGCTTAGCAATTATTATCCTCTTTAAGGTAATAATCAACTTCAATACATTCGGCTGATTCAAATTTGCGAGCAAAGGAATTTCTGGAGGTGGGCTTCGGGTGAGTAAATTTATTTGTGTAAGGGGCACAACTTTGAATCAATGATTGTTTTGGGGTTTAACGTCGGATAATAAATTGCCTGTCATTAAAAATTCTTCCTAAAAAACAATGCTAAGGCTACCAAAAAAAGACTCTTAAGAATTTTGATGTTTTCCCACTGCTTCTTCAAATTTTTATCATTAAAAATTTCAAATTAAAGGCGAGACTATTTTTCTTCTTCAATTCTTCCATAACCAAATTCATTAGAAATGAAGTAGCATGTGGGTAGTCTAGCTAATTACTGAGTGCTGGGTATTTTTTTCTGAGCCAAATTGTGAAAAAATCTAAACATTTACCATCCTGATTTTTTAAAGACTTTTGCTATCTAGAAACTTTACACATTGATTCTCTTAGAATCAATGTGAAAATGAGCAAAGCATGAATGAATTTAAAAATAGAATATGTAGAAATATTTTAGCAGCTGTAGCTTTGGCTTTTTGTGAGTTTAATTCAACTCTTTTTTTATGAAAGCTGTTACAGGGTGTCTACTAGGTAGTAAAGTAGTAAAAAGTAGTAAAAAGTAGTAAAATTTTGAAAGTAGTAAAAAAAGTAGTAAAAAGTAGTAAAATTTGCCTCAGGGAAGTAAAAAATTATGAAGTGGAATAATTCTCTAAAAATTTAAAGTAATGTTACATATGTATATAGAATATAAAGATTTTTTAAAAATTTATATCTCCCATTATCAGAAATTTGCCCCGGTTTATGGGAAATATTCCTGTAAAGCAGGGTGTAATTTCAGGATTGGAGGACACAAAATAGAAAAAAAGTTCCAAAATTTTTATGAATGACAAAAAATAGATCACTTTTTCTTCTCACTCAGTTTGATCTGAAAGTTATCAAGTAGTTTTATGATGGAAGGTTCATTTGAGCCATGTTATTATTCACAAGTTATTGAGAGAAAACAATAAAAAATGGCTTTCGCTTTGATGCATTAATCTAGGTTTCATAAATCGTATAAATGTAAATTTAAAAATGTAATACCAATGACGATGCATTGTTGGAAACACTTGTTATAGTGCACACTTACACTGAATTACAAGCTTAGGAACTTGTGATGTCAAGGATTAAAATTGAAAATAGAAAAAGGATTTATAAATTGTGCATTTATGACTATGAGGTCAACATTTGATATCTTTTATTCTTACGTATCAAATACGTATTAAACGATCTCGGGAAAAATGAAATAGCCTAGCTGCATATTTTCTCGTGGAAGTGGATCAAGTGGCTTTGATTGAAGTATGTTTGTCAAGTAAAATAATATATTTTTTATTACGAATTACAATTCTTTTGATGTGGAACATCTTGTGAACTTTTTCTTTTAAATTTTATGAATTAACATTAAACAACTAGCCAAAATTTTTGAATAGGTAGGTGTACTTATCACTGAATAACCATTGCATTTTATTGGATTTCATCTTCAGTGGATGCAGTTTCCCGTGAGATGTATAGCATAGTTGGCATAATTGTTCTTTTCGTGCACTTGATACTCAAAAATTAAAATATTTTATTCACAAACGTAAGCACAGAAATAAAATTATTCTTAATTAGCTTTTAGAGACTCGTACTGCAATTTCAGATAAGTAAGTCCTGAATCAAACTTATTACATTTCGATTCCTCCTAATGAATAATGTTTA
>JACJUY010003854.1:35096-77367 GCA_014220935.1 Platorchestia sp. MABIK | reverse complement strand
TCTACTCTAAAATGAAATTGACGCTCGAGGGGCGCCGGTCTAATTCCATTTGTACACAGAATTGTTGGCGGTACTAGATAGCCTTCGGGGACAGGATTCCTGTGCTGTGTTTGAGCTTCAGAATAGGTAATGAGGACGTTCGTGCTCTCATGCTATTTTAGATTGTGTGGGTGCAAAATACGGATCAGACACCCATATTTTCCACGTTTTGCTCGTGGTCGTTTCGATAAAATTTGTTTAGGGTGAGTATTGAAGTGAATGTGTGTTGCGTCAACTAATATTCTGGGGAATTTAGATCGTGTTGGTGCCAAATAAAGATCAGCGTCCCAAATTTTTCCCATTTTTCTCGTGGTCGTTTCGAAATCACTCCGGGTCAAGTTTGTTTAGATTGAGTATGGAAGTGAATGTGTGTTGCGTTTATTGTATTCTGAACAAGGAAGTGTTTGAACGAGGCCACTAATGTTCAATTCAATTTATTTTTTGGGGTATCAATCTTGATATTTTTTAGAAATGTTGCTGTCAAATACAGCCCTCATTTACCAAAGTTACTGACAAAAAATTTTTAAAGTACGCTGGAAATATAACTTGTAATGGAACTTTACTTGAAACTTCATTAAGAATGATGTTCTTCTACGGCAGCTTTTTAGAATTGAATAAAAGATAATTATTTTTATCTGTTTCATAATGGAAAGATTGAGAGAAATTCTACAAGTGCAAGCCTATGAATGAGAGCAAGCAAATCTTGACAAAGGTTTTTAATAGAAGTAATCATTGAAAATGAGCTGTTTCATCTACGTCATGAATAAATGTTCCTCTGTTCCATAAATATCTAGTAGAACGGGTTAGTTGAGTACGAACGATATCACTTCAGTCGCAGTAAAATCTGACATTTCAAAATATTTCACGTGAAAGTATCAAGTCCACATTAAAATTAGACAATTTCAGCAGCCAAGCCATGAATTTATGCTCAAAAGCCTTATTGACGAGCCACAAGCCACGCCCATTTTTTGATGTCTAAAAAAGCTCGTGAATTCTTCGTCCACGCTTCACAGCAGATATCTTTCCATCAGAAGCAGGCAATAGGTTTAAGTTAGGCTTGTTTGTCCTATGCTACGGGGACTGGTGCTCCCAGGGGAAGCCACTGTTAGGTTACCTCAGCTACAGATAGGCCTTCGAGACTTCCGTCTTCTGTCCCCTCTTTGCTGCTCTCAGTTTTCATGACTCCGTAGTCCCTCCGATGTCATTTCTTTCTTCCTTTCTAACTTGATGTTTGTATGCGCAGGGTATCCTGTGTGGAGACGCACCTTGTGCATCGATTCCCCGTTTTATATAGTCCATGCTAAATGGCCCTTTCACTTCGCTCTCGTGAGATCACCTCTATTGTGGCTAGAGAGTCTTAACATAATGAAATGATGATAATTGTTATAATAATAATTCACACCAGATTTTTAGGGGTAAAACGCGTAGCTAGATTGATAATGGGCAATTGTTTTGCTAATTTTCTTATATTCATTCGGATGATTCGATCAGCATTTTTTTCCTAATTTCCTATATTTGTTTAGTCTATTTGCTTAGCACTTTTTCATAATTTTCCCATTTGTTCGGACTATGCGCTCAATATTTTTTTCCTAATTTTCCTATATTTGTCCGTGGGATTCAATGAGTAATTTTCGTGGCTGCTCCCCTTTCATCAGATGCGCAGTTGTAAAGATCCTGTTAATTACTTTTTGTATCGTTGCTTTTACTGGCAGCGGGAAGAATACACATCCAGACACCCAGAAAAAGTGACTCTCTGCAGGTGCGGTAAGCGAACTCTTCGTCACGACAGTGCTAGTCTCAGGTGCTTAAATGCAAGTCTTTTATGTTCAAGTACAAGTCTTCAGTATTTAACTAAATAAAAGACTCAATTGTTGAGTAAAGTGCAAGCCTCCAGCATTAAACAGCCTTGAGTGGATACAACTATTGTAACAATGGAAATTTTGAGAGGTTCAATAAATATCTCAACAAGTTTAATATAAGTCTCGGGGATTAAATACGAGTCTCAAGTACCTGAATTAGAGTCTTAAAAAAACACTTGAATATAAGTTTCAAGTACTCGAATGAAAATTTTCAAGCACTTAAATCATAGTATTAAGTTTTTGAATACAGTCTCGTAAGTTACTAAGTACAAATCTCGAGTGGTTATATGAAGTTCTCGAGGGGTTAAATGGAATTCACGAGTGCTTGAATTAAAATCTCGAGTGGCTATTTGAAGTTCTCGAGGGGTTAAATGAAATTCCCGAGTGCTTAAAATAAAATCTGGAGAGGTGAAACGCAAATTTTAAAAAGCTAAATACCAGTTTCAAGAGGAGGATTTAAATATTTCCTTACTGTTAAATACTCTCCCACAGTGCAAAAATGGCAGTCGAAAAATGTCAGTATTATCCATTCAAAGTGTTTTTTCTGACACTGATTGCAAATGAAAGAGTGTGAAAACTTGTGCGTGATCGTAAAGCGTTTGCGCTTGAACTACAAATTTTCGAGAAGTTTGCTTAGCTTCTCTGTTTACCGCCACCAGCCTGGTGTACGCCAGAGCTTGCATTGTTCTGAATCCCAAACGAGTGGTGAAATTGCAAATCATCTGCAAACCAGTCGTAATTCTGGCATCGAAGTCTCCATTATTCATCTCGGACGGCAAAGTGGAGGCAGTTTTGTATTCGAGGCTCGAAAACCTTGTTTACTGCATGGACACTTCGCTGGTGAAAAATGAATCTATCAAATTGAATTCTATTTCAGTTTTAAAACTATGGAAATCAACACTCCCATGAGGAATATGTAAGATCCCACGCTAAAGGTTAAGTAGGTCTTTGTTTTATTGAAATAGAATAGGTTTTTGTTTTGTTACGGACCATCATATTTCCGTTCAATGCTGTCCTGTTTTTCAACACCTACTACTTTCGTACCCAACTTTTGTGAATTTCTTTATTTTCATGAACTTCAGTCCCCTCAGGGGGATATCACTATTGTACCTATGGGAATTAACGCTTCCAGGGGAAAATGTGAGGGCCCGAGCTGAGAGTTAGGTTGGCCTTCTTTTTGTTGAAGTAAAATGTTTTTTTGTTATGTTAAGGGCCTCTTTTTTTCGGTTCACCACTGTCCTGTTTTTCAGCCCCCCTAACATTCTTCTTCAACTTCTTATCTTATTTCACGAACTTCTTTCCCTACTGTTTCTATATCCCTTCAGCATAGATTCCTCATTCTCTTTTCTCCACACTAAATAGTGCCTTCCTCCTTCCTCTCTTCGATTCGCGTTTTTTTTGTGGCGGTTAGGGAGGGTTAAACTAACTTATAATCTAATCATGAACTTCAATCTCAACTTACTGTTTCTACTTACCTTGTGCATATATTTGTGTTCCCTTTAACTCCAAACTAAAAGGTGCCTTCGTCCCTCTCTTTGGAACGTTTTTGTTTCGTTTAGGGAGGCTTAAACAAACATCTTATTTAACATTTAATTTTCAAATTCAAATTAGTTTCTGGATCGATGAAAATAATCAATAGCATTAGTAATTCACCTGCCATTCATATGATCGTATCTTGGTAACATTTACTAAACTAGCGGTGGAATTGAACATTCTAATTTCTCAGCAAGCTTGAAAAACAAAGGAATCTCGAGATGACGTTTGCCACCTGAAGTTTCCTCAGAAACTTTCAAACCCGAAGTTGAGATTATTTTACCTTCGCCATAACCCTAGTATCATAGGAAATAAATAATAGATATCCAGTTGTCATTCCCCTCAGGGGGATACAACTCTTGTATCTATGGGAATTAGCGCTCCCAGGGGGACTATGTAAGGGCCCGAGCTAAGGGTTAGGTAGGCTTCCTTTTTGTTGAAATAAAATAGGTTTTTGTTCTGTTACGGACCATCTTTTTTCGGTTCACTGCTGTCCTGTTTTTTCAACACCTACTACTTTCTTCTTCAACTTTGATCTTGTTTCATAAACTTCTTTCTCATTTTACTGTTTCTATGCCATTTCTGCATAGATTCCACGTTCCCTAAACTCCATACTAAATGGTGCCTTCCTCCTTCCTCTCTTTGGATCGCCTTTGTAGCGGATAGGGAGGCTTAAACTAACTAATAATCTAATCTAATCTAATCCAGTTGTCATTTTACTTAACGCTTTCAAAAGATTTGATTATTACGTGTCATATCCAAATTGAATTTTCTACTTTCCTTTTTAAAATCAAATTTCAATGTTTCATTTCGAAACTTGGCGCAAGCTTGAAGCTGGGTGCGCACACTAAACGCCGGAGACTCGGCAATCCTGGGCATGAAAATCTGTTATCTAATTGATTTTGAAGACAATGTGGGGCTATTATTTTCATCGCCTATCGTAAGAGACAGCGGTGTGTAGTTCCCTCCAGCAGATGTCTGTGGTTAAGGTGGCTATATTTCTTATCTTCATTGTTTTAGCTCCAAATGACCCAAAATTAGTGCCACATCAACTTAGCTTGGCAGAGCGTGGGGAAACAATATAGAAGTATTGAATACATCAATCATAAGTGTCGCAAAACGCTCTCGTAACGTTTTGACTGGTGCCCAGCCCGAAAATCAAGATCATACATACGAAATTCGGAAACAGATAGTTTTTCAGGAAAATTATAAGTTCAACGAAAAATATCCTTTCTCTCAAACGCTGTCAAAATTATGAAGAACATAACGCATGTGCAGAGCATTTTCGCTGATAGGTTTCGTGGATATGGCTTGCATGAATGAGAAGCCCAAGTCGATTTGTATGCAGGCGGCGCACGACGGAGCTTCAGCCTGTCACAGTCTATGCTGGAACTGCCTTAAAATCATTCGTTGTGTTGCTGCGCCCGAGGCTCTCGTCGAGATCCCAACGATCTTTTTCTGGAGCGATTTGTCTTCATCTCCGCACCAGCAGCCAAGAATCAATTACTAACGGCTTTGGACTGCCTTGCTGCCTCCCTTGCCTGGCGTCTCTCTTGCGTAGCCGTGGCAAGGCTCCTCTACCTTCTTCCAGGCTTACCTTTTACTATCTTCGCAGTCGAGGCGAAAGTCGGGATTTTGCACCTGCAGTACTTTGTTTTATGGGCATGTTTTCCTAAGGCTTCCGCGCTTTTTATTACCAATACTGTGAATGTTCTTACCGAATTGTTTTCAAGGAAAATATCAATTTAAAAAAGTGCTTTTGTTCTAATCGTCTGCCCTCACAACTCTGACTCCTCAGATGCTCCAATTTTTTATTCCTCTTTTAGCATTAAAAACTGTAAAATTACTGCATCGACTGCATTGAAAAAATATGTTGATTGCGCAGCAATATAATGGACGCAAGATGGTTTAGGCAATATTTGATACCACTTAAGATATATACCACTTCAGATACAATATATTGATACCTCAGAAGATTTCTATATTTCCAATGTTCGAGTCGAAATCCTGCGCACATTCTACTCTGGGAGACATAATTATTGTATCTCTGTTTATTAGCGCATCCAAGGGAAGATGTGAGGTCCAGAGGTGAACGTTAGGACGGCCTTTTTTGAAATGGGATGGTTTTTTTTCGCTATGGACCGACGTTTCTCAGTTCACACTGTCCTTTCTAAACTCCTATTACTTCCTTTTTCAACTTTTATTTTGTTTCAAGAACTTTTTCTTTTAACTCACTGTTTCATTCCGTGGAGTATTTTATGTGAGAACACATTTCGTGCATAGATTCCCCGTTTAACTCAATTGTATTGTCCCTTTATCCCTTCCTTTTTTGGAACAACTTTGTTGTGACTCAAGAGGTTCAAACTAACTTTTAATCTAATAATGTGTCGCAAGTTCTCAAAATGAAAGATTTAAGTAAGTCATTCGTGTATCAGACTAATATAATTTATTAACTATGGGATGAATAGAATCCAAACTTTAACTGAACCTAAATCTTATTTGAACGTTGTCTCCTCTGCTACAGAAAACTGGCGTAAACCATTTCATTTCAAACATCTCTCACCATTTCTGATTGTGAACGCCTCTGAAAGAACTTCTCATTATTCTAAAAGCTTTTTTCTGATTGGGTGACGGCTTAGATGAAATTGCTTAAAAGAATTTCGAAAATTTGAAAGGAACCATTCCTTGATTCGATGCCCACGCGATTATTCAGGGCTGCTGTGAGAGGCGCCAAGACACGTAGCGTGGCTACGTCGAGCTGCCTGCCCACATTTACCCTCTCTCTCTTGCAGTTAATCAGGTGAGCTTAATTGCACTGGTCCTCTCTTGAACAAACACTTGAATTAGTTAAGCGTTTTATCTTAGCTCCAGCAATTCCAATTCCTTGACGCCTGCGCGTGCTCACTCGTCTAAAAACTTGGGCTCCAGAACTTCTCTCGTCTCCTTCCATTGAATTTGCATGTCGGCTGGAAATGGCCCTTCTGTTTTCGTTCTTTGACTATGTCGGTCGTTTTTTATCAAGGATTTAAAATTTTCTCTTGCGTTTTAGGTTGCTTTTCCTGTGATTTTACTTCCAACTCTCTCTTCTTTGAATGCATTTATTTGTAAACGTAGTAACATTACTAGTACATTAATATACTTGTACTATTAACTGCAAGACCCCTACTTGCAACTGATCATTTAAAAAATCCCGCTAACGCTTCGAGAAATTCGAATTCTTGAGACTCGAACAATCTCAGAAATCTAAAAGCAGGGAAGCGAGAGCAAACTTTCACAGAAGTGGATTATTTTTTAAGTGAATCTTGAAAACTTAAGAGTGCAGGATTTTTTTTATAAATACGAGTCTAATGATTTAGTATCAATATTTTACGAAAGTTATATAATGCGCTGCCACTTTATGCACTTCTGATACGAAAGGCAACAACTGCTTCATCTATGGGAAACTAGTTTCTTGACGTGACCAAATTACGTTGTCTCTATTTAATCACCAAGGAAAAGCTTGTTCTAATCACCAAATGAACGATTACGTAATCATCAAATAATAGCTGGTTAAATTCAGATATAGCCGTATTTAAATCCATATTAACAATTGTATTAGCACATTTTTGGAACTCAGCTCTTCTTTTAGCCTAAAACTTTATAAAACATTTAGAAAATCTTCATAAAGTTTGATTTCACTGCAATGTGACATCTCACTGCATTCTTATAGCATTTTTATTCTTTATAGACTTTCAAAATGAATTTAATCTTTTAGACAATATTATAAACGATATTTTAGTAAATTATCTCTTTTGCACAGTTTTAGTTTCATTTGATTAAACAAGCCTGCATTCATTTCTACCTTCGCAAACCTCTCAACTGAACATCGGTGCTGCGACGGTCAGGCAGCTTCGGATTGCCTGACTGTGCTTGGATTTATTCTTATGAAATCAAGGGCTTTGGTTGTCTCGGACCTCCGCATCTATATAGGGTTGTGCCAGTGTAGTCAAGAATATATGAGTTCAACGTCATCATCAAACAGAACTAAAAATGAAGAATTTACGAATTTCTGTGTTTTTATGTTCTGAAATTTATATGTCATTGTTCTATGAATATAAGCGTTTTTGTTCATTTTGAAGTTACAAGTATTTTTGTTTGCATGATTGCGTAACCTTCTTTAGGAGAGCAAACCTCAGGCCGTTTTCATGTATATAGTTACACAAATATTGAACAGTGCTTTCATAATCAATATCAAGCTACATCCATGTGCTCAGCTTAATGAATATTTCTTAATTTAATAATTGCTATTTCTCTGGCTTCCATATACCTAAACGTGATTCAATCCTCAATGTTACCCTCTATAATAAAAATTCATTGAACTCATGAGATCCATTTTAGTTCTTTAAAATGCTTTCATTATGGTAGGTTTCACACACGAAGCATCTTTCGTTTGTTCTCCTCAATATCTCGTTCACTACTAAGCAGCATGGGTCTCTTTCGCTCGTACAAATTATGCGGCTCCAATTATTCTATTTCTCGCTCCCGAACGTAACTGATCTCTCGCACGCACCCTCAAAATTTACACGCTCATTTCTTTTGAACGAGTGTCACTCGGCTTCTTCTTAAAGTGAAATGAATATTTCTACATGAGAGTCTTTAGGTACTTCTTGGACAGAATGTTCCAACCTGCAATTGATAATTGTCTTGAAGGCCCCCCCCTCAGGGGGATACAACTATTGTATCTATGGGAATTAGCGCTCCCAGGGGGACTATGTGAGGGTCCGAGCTAAGGGTTAGGTAGACTTCCTTTTTGTTGAAATAACATAGGTTTTTGTTCTGTTGCGGACCATCTTTTTTCGGTTCACTGCTGTCCTGTTTTTTCAACACCTACTACTTTCTTCTTGAACTTTGATCTTGTTTCATAAACTTCTTTCTCATCTTACTGTTTCTAAGCCCTTTCTGCGTAGATTCCACGTTCCCTAAACTCCATACTAAATGGTGCCTTCCTCCTTCCTCTCTTTGGATCGCCTTTGTAGCGGATAGGGAGGCTTAAACTAACTAATAATTTAATTGAATTCTTGAAGGCGCTCTAAAATTGATTCTCGAACAGAGATGATATTTTTCTCATTTGTGTTAATATTTCTTTCAAAAGCTGAAACAAAGAAAAGTATGGGGCTGTTTCTCAAATCCAGGACTTGCATATTGTTCTACAGCCCCTTGGAGTGGTACCCTCGAAAAAATTCACTCAAGAGGGGAGACGGCGTAGGCTAGATTTGCTTCCCAAATGCACCAAATCAGCACCTACTTGAATGGCTCTAACTCTTTAAATAAATTAGATGATTCTCATAAACTAATTTTGTACGTCTCGCGTGCGTCCGTACGTATGTGCCTACCGCACGTGAAGCCCCGTCGAAAGACTATGTGTCGCATAAAAAACTTGAGCGGTGATATTTCAATGTTATTTAAAGTCTTTAGAACGAGTTGTACCTTTCCACTAAAAGAACGTTCATTGAAATATGATTGGGAAAAATTGCAGTCGTTTCCCGTTTTAATTATTTAAGTTTTGTCATCAATGTGGGCTGTACTTTAGTTAATGCTATAAACACTTTAATTTCTAAGATTTTATAGCCTTACAGTTACTTAGTAATTTGTGTTGAATAAAATACCTGTTATATTCACTGCTTTTGTTTTAATGGTTTTAATTCGTTAAAATATTCGAAGATTTAGACCTCCCATTCGAGTAAAGACAGTTGGCTGATAATGAACTTCGTAATATGTATTTTATTTCTATTTTTCAGACAATGGCGACGCTGGTCAGGATGGTGATGGCCCTGATGCTGCTCCCAGCTGCTTCATTCGAGAGCGGCCTGTCGCATGATGCCAAACATGTTGAAAACGAGGAACACAACGGGGAAATCGAGAGCAACATGGTTGGGAATGAAATGAAACTTGAAATGGGTTATGTTCTCTCCTCTGACCAAGTGGTCCAAGTGACTACAGAGTCGTTCCCAACTTCTATAACTTCTGAATTGAAGCGACAAACGGATCCTCGTGAGCCCTTGAAGTTATCTTCTAAATCTGAAACAGTAACTTCAGCGGGAACTATTTCTAAAAATTTCAATGCAGAAACTATTTTCAGTTCAAGTGAATCAGAGGCATTGTCAATGTCTGAATCATGGACTCCGTCATCTACCTTAACTCATCACAGTGATTCCATTCCAGAGTCAGAATCGACTACCACACCGACCTCTAAACCCCTTAGAACGCAGGTGACAATGCCTTCATTATCTGCTGAAACCCAGACTTCTGCAGCCAACTCCAACCCTGTTACCATACCTGCCTCCTTTATTTCTACTACAACTACTCTGTCATATTCTTATCCTTTTGCGTCCTCCTCACCGAAAGAACTTCAGTCATCTGGTTCACTTGAAGGCAAAGCTACATTTGAGCCATTACTGGATCTCCCGTTTAGTATAGTATCTACGGGCAACTTGAATGGTGAAAAGATCTCAGCCACAGAACACTTCAGTAGAGAGGGTGAGTGTTTAATTAATAGATTCTTGTGTAAAACTCAAACATTGGAGAGTTGCATGTTGCGTAAAGAACTGACACGCGAGTTGAATTACATATGTAACACGACGTACTCACTAAGTGTTTCATGTGAACAAATGGAACCAGTTTTAATATTTTTTTTTTGACGTTCACCTCGATGTGGATGTGTGTGTATTTGAGCGGAGTAAAGCGGGTCAATGCCTCCCTGGATTTGTAATGATTTTTAAATTATGATGATTGTAATTGGGGGAAAAATGTGAGGTCTCGAGTTATAAGTTAGGTAGGCCTTCCTTTTTGCTAAAATTTAATTGTTTTTTTAATCTTACGAACTATTTTTTTCAGTTCGCTGCTGCCTTGTTTTTCAGCCCCTATTACTTTCTTATTCAACTAATATCTTGTTTCATGACCTTCTTTCTCAAGTTACTGTTTCTATGCATGTTGTGCATAGATTCCACACTCCCTTTAACTCAGTGTTAAATGTTGTCTTCCTGATTCCTTTCTTTAGAACGCCTAAGTTGACATTAGGGACGTTTAAACTAAGATCCTATCTAATCTATTCAATCTACACTCGCACAAATTCTTGAATAGACAATAGCCAGTTTTGGGCTGTGTTAATGTTAAGTGTTCGGGACCAAGGAAGTTTTCGGTCTTAGTTAGTTCTTGTGTGTAAATTTTATCTTCACAGTTAACGTTACTAAACTTAATTCCCTAGTTGTGGAAGAATTAAAGGGCACAGAACGGTTATTTAAAACAGTATTTAATCGCTTCGGTCTAGTCTCGGATGGCGTCATGTGTTATTTGAAGTCCACTACAACATCTACAGAATTTGCATGTATATTTCTGCCAAACTTTATCGCTTTAAGAATTTACCTGAAATTTGGCCAATTCTACTAATTATTTAAAATTTTCTCCTACTCAAGTCTCAGTCTTGATTTAGAGACCTATGAAAATATTTGCGAAGTGGTATCTTAAATAGAAAATGATTAGACTTATAACAACTGAAACTTTCCTCCTTCGAACACGAAGTTCTGATCAAGCAAATACAACAAGAAATGTCTCGTGCCTCTGTGTAACGCTGGAGATGTTTAAACCATAGCCATAACATTTGACGCTGCTGTGGTCAGATCAAATAGGCCGCGAAGCAAAAGCGGCGGCGAAGCTATGTTGTGATCCTCGGCCCCTCAGGGAGGTACACATATTGTATCCATGGGAGTTGGCGCTCCCAGTAGAAAAATGTGAGGTCCCGAGCTGAGAATTAGGTGAGCCATCTTTTATAGAAATAAAACGCTTTTTGTTTTGTAAAGGGTATGTTTTGTTCAGTTAAATGCTGTCCTGATTTTCAGCGCGTCTTACTTTTTTCGTCAACTTTAATCTTGTTTCATGGCCTTTCTCCTCAACTTACTGTTGCTATGAGCAGGAGATCTTGTGTGGGAACACAACTTGTGCACAAATTTCATGTTCCCTTGATTCCATACGAAATGGTACTTTTCTCGTTTCTCTCTTCAGAACACCTTTATTGAGGTTAGCGAAGCTAACTAACTTATCTAATTTATCAGTTCTCAAAAAATGAAGTTGTTTATGGGTCTCTGCATTATATTGAAAATGTGACGCGACAGATATAAAATATGGATAAACATTCCACTTCGACTGTTATTCTTATTATTCTTCATACGTCTGATGGTTGAACAGAGAAATTTGTGTGCTACTGTTAAAACTTTAATTGTACGCAAACTAGAACATTTTGACTTGCCCTACGAATGTAAGCTACATTCAGCCAGAAGTCTTGGTACAAAAATCGACGCTTCAGCTGATGTCGGTGCAGCCATTGCAAAGACGCTCGTCAAACGTCAAGTTTGAAGTTGAAGCGGTGCTGCCATAGCGTGAAGTTTACCACTCTGTTGCACGAGATCTACCTCTAGCTAGTACTATATCGTAACGGTAGGTTAGGTTACTAATGAATATTACTTATTCCCAAACATTTAATTTAGCAATAAACACTTCATTTGTACATCTCGAACTGAACCTGGGCAGGCAATATATGGTGGTAGACCTCACGCTATAGTAGCGCCGTTGAAGGAGCAACAGGAGGCAAGCTCGGTTTCTTTTAACAGACGCCACCTACGTGGAGCTGGCTCGTGTGGTGCAGTAAAGACGGATGCGCTCGCTTTTGCCAGAATTTCAGGTAGTTCGCTGCTGTGCGACGTTTGGCTCGCTTTTCTTCATTAGAACGACACAACGGCCCTGCCTTCCTATCACTAGTGCCAAATGAATGTGTCACTCAGCTGTAATTTATTCAGGGCCTTTTCCTGTGTCGATGTTTCTCATGCAATTGCTTGAAAATATAATGCTCTATCGCACGCAAGTGATCAGTTGTGGCCATACTTTGTCACTAAGCACGTGTTCTGCTGAAGCGTCCCCTCAGGGTGATACAACTATTGTATCTATGGGAGTTAGTGCTCAGAGGAGGAATATGTGAGGCCCCGAGCTAATGGTTAGGTAAGGTAGGCGTTGTTGTTTTAAATATATTTTTTTTTGTTCTGTTGCGGACTACCTTTTTCGGTTTACTGCTGTCCTGTTTTCAGCACCTTGTACTTTTTTTTAACTCTAATCTTGTTTCATAAACTTCGTTTTCAACTGTTTCTACGCACCTTGAGCATAGTTTCCGCGGTTCCTTAACTCCATACTGATTGCACTCCATACTTCCTCTTTCCTCTCTTTAGAATGCCTTTGTTGCGGTTAGAGAGGCTCCAACAAACCTCCAATGATAATCCCTAGTGGAATTCTCGAATTTAATCGTTTTTCTTCTTTAACGGGAAATTTTAGAGTGAGCTTATTTTCATTTAGTGAGATTAAATCGGTATTAAATTAAATAAATCGGTATTAAATTCATATGTGTGAGAAGCTTGTAGTTTTAGGCACAGGCTCTATTCCGATCATTGAATTTAAGATCACTTCTATTTTGAATTTTATTGTATTGATCTATCAAGACAGTTGGCTCAATCAAATTTGCCAAGTATTTTCACTGCTTGGCTAAATGTCCGCCAGCATTCTTTTTCAAAAAGTACAGGGGGCCTTTGAGTCTTTCACAGATTTCATGGTTTGTTCCAAACAAATCATGTTAAGTATGTAGAGGTACGGGTTTTCTTCATTTTCAACGATTATGACTAAAGTATTTTTGCACCACTCATAAATGTCGTCAAGTTGCCCTGAGTACGTCTAAGCGAAACTCGATTTCACTCCCGGTATTCTAGACCATCTACGTAATTACGGTTCTTAAGGCCACTGTTATCCTTTCTTTTTAGAACGTTCACCACGTATTTGTACGATATGTATGTGTACCACTTTATAAATTGCCTATATACGTACCAGTAACAATAGTAACCATTTCACTGATTCCTCTACCTTTATTTAAATTAAAATATGGCATACAAGTTAAAATGTTATCGGGCAGTTATATTTTTCCACCTTGTTAGAAAGGAAAAGAATGTAATCAAACAGTAAAGATGGCTTTCCAATTTTTCTTCTTCCCACCTAAACAAACCAACCGTTGCAACCGCGGAAATGTAATGTACGTGTTAAGTCTAAACATCAGGCACTGGTGTACTATACGCTTCATCCTCTCATTAACCCCATGTTAAGCACTTGATGCACGGGGATCCGAAGGCTCCGCGCTTCGATCGAAGCACAACGAACAGATTTTTTGGAACAGCGTCCGTAGAACTCACACCCCAGCATCAAGAGATGCATCACGCCCATCATTGGGTCTTTCGACTTTCAATGCTTCTAGTCTATTTGAACTTTTTGTACCAGTCTTTAATGCTTTTAACGCGTAGTTGATCTCGTCAATACCCATCTCTGAACATGCGTTGACTCGCAACACCTAATTTTGTTCCGTTACCATAGCACACGCTGCGCTTTCTCCTGCGATGATGACATTTCTGTTATTATTGTCTCAACTGGCAGGTGGAAAGATCACAATAATACCCGGAGGAAAATAAAAAAATTAAGCAAATGCTCAAAAAATGTGTAGTTGTATCGTCGTGGCCATCAATCATTATAAAGTTTTCAGTTTTATATTCAGAGAAACATTTTCACTATTCGCTCAATTTCTAGCTTCGAAGTCATTTCACATGATATTTTATTCATTGATTGAGTTTATGTTAAATTGTCCAGTAAATTACCATGGATACATTTATCATCAAAAAATATGCTCTCTGCTACCCTAAAGACTACATAGAAAAAAAAAACCTTCATGTTATCTCTTCTTCAATTTCATTCTCAGAAAAGCACTTCCCGATACTCTAGCATCAATTAAGAACTGTCCGTTTTCTCCGTACCTTCATGAAACAAATGCAATAATCTGTCATCTGGTTTCGTGTGGTGGGGCAAACATAACATAAAATGTTGTCGATTGCCTTTCCAATTCCTAATTGCTCGAATGCGCGTCACAATAATTGCACAAACAATGCTGCCATTGAAATAGAACAAATCTTTCCTTTCCCACCCTTGGCTCGAGTCGAGCACACGACGGACTCCCCAGTTAGCTAAGACACGCGGCCACTTGAGTGTGACCTCCACTTTTTGTGCTCGAGTCCTTCCCTAAAAAAAGCGAGATTATGCTCCAGTCATGGCCGACCGTCCCCTTCGGTTTTTATGAGAATTTCTTTGCTTTGTTTGCGGCCGTTCTCTACGCCGCCTGAGAGCTGGGATTCATCGAGCTTCCTCGTATCGAAAACTTTGAGGAAATTCTAGAGACAAATTTGATCGTAAACCCTCGAATGATGGCCTCAAGCGCTGCAGTGTAATTTTAAAGTCGTTTGCATATTTTATTCATGGTCTCTTAGGATATAACTTGATTACCAAGAAAAAATATCTGTGATAGAAGCTCTCTCTGCATTGTGCTTGCAATAATCCCGCACTATACTAAGTATTTGAATATACACTGTAAATATTTTATATGTTTCTAGTTTGTTTCAATTTTCCCAAATTAAATGAACAATTGTTAGTTCATGTTGTAAAGTATTTTTTCACAGGTGCATGTAATTATAACAAATTGGTAAAACAAAAGCTCGCTTTATCGACTGTTAAATTGATTTTCCCAAGGGGCAATTGAAACACTAAAATTAAAGTCCAAGTCACGAAGAATTGGAATGATGTTGCGCCATCTGCTTTAGATTGTTCATGCTAATTTGTGGAAGCATTTACAAATTTGTATCAGTACTCACAAAATATATAAATGTATTCACAAAATTTGTAAAAGTATTTGCGAAATATGTAAAATTATTTGCGAAATTTCTAAAATTATTTCCAAAATGTGCAAAAGTATTTGCAAATTCTAAAAGTATTTACATGATTCGTAAAAACATTCCGGAAAAATTAATTGAAAAAGATCGGAACCTACCATTGGACCTGATACCCTACAAAAAAATGGTGGGAGTCCAACGAAGTTATTAAAAATTTGATATTTTGGGTATCTGCATTTTTACTTTATTTCTTCTATTTTGCTGATCTTCGGTTGTTTAAGCAACATTTTACATTTGAATGTTGTCGAGCCAAAGTTCTGCTGTGATTGCCATTTCCAAGAATTGAACAAGTGAATTAATTTAACCTTAAAACCTTGTAACAAAACTATTTTAACAAACACAGCATCTTAACCGTGAGGGCTAACACCTTTGTATATTCAGGTCTCCAATGTGCCCGTTTTTTTATAGTTTGGGTTCGCTGAGCAGAATGTAGGACAGCGGAACCAAACAAATATTTTCCCATCGCAATTTTGTTCAGATAGCATGGCCTGATCAGGTCAAAGCACTTCGAGGTACCGTTGTCTCGTGGCACACGTACGTGGTTTCTGCGAGACGCAGGCTGATATCATCCCGAGACAAACAAGTCCACGCTGTTTATGGCATTAATTGTGAGGCATTCTTCCGCAGGCTGTATACTTGCTCTGGCTCGTTTCTATCTCGCATTCGCCGGACAAATGCCCCCATCAATCCCTGCTTCGCTCGTATCTTTCCTCGCTTGTTTACTCCTTTCCCGTCTAGCCGCGCCATCATTTCCTCGAAATAAGTTTCTCTCAATCGTTCTCGCTTTGCGATGTGTTGGCGCTTTTTTTAGGTTATTGTGCTACGTTAGCATGAAAGTTCCTCAGAGAGGTACAATTATTGTGTCAATTGGATTTAACCCTCTCAGGGGAGGAAGTTAGGTTCTCAAAGTTAGGTTAGGTAAGGGAGGTCTTCTTTTCGTTAAAATAATATATTTTTTTTATTACGGACCATCCTTTTTCGGTTCACAGGTATCGTTTTTTTTAGTACTAGTTACTTTTTTCTACAACTTTTACGTATTCGTTTCAAGAACTCCTTCCCATCTTGCTGTTTCTCTGAACAGAGTGTGGGGAAATACCTCGTGCATAGATTCCCGGTTCCTTAATTCCATGCTAAAGGGTTGCTTTTCTCATCCTGTCATGAGAACACCTTTCTTGTGATCGGAGAGCTTGAAATAACCAATGATCTGATCTTACCCGATCTGTTGGCATGGAAGTGTCGAATTACTCTAGCGCTGTAAAAAGAATCATGATATTTAGTTGTGTTCTGTTTTTTTACGTTAAGAAATAATTTCTGACAATCGCAACGTTTGCACATATTTCACTATCACCTTTCTCACGTTATGCAGTTGAATGTGGAATATTGACTCTTGAATATTTTTCCCAACTTCTTGAAATCTTTAAAATAAAGTTTATTGCTAACTGAAACTTATACTTCTGATCGTAAAAGGAGTTCGTTTGTATTGGTTATTTAGGTGAATATTACGAGCGATGTTATTTTCAGGAATTATCCGAAGGTATTTATTTTCGCTGTTTCATTAAGATTTTTTAATCCGACTATGATGAATAGATACGAGGACCTGTGACCAAGGCGTCACAAGCTGAGACTAGTTTGCAGAGAGAAGACATGGGAACACTTAAATCGGTTCAAGAATCGCCATGTCTAGGTGAAGAATATATCAAGAAACACAAAGTATTTCAGCATTACTAAAGTGAAACGTTGACTTATTATTCCAGCATCATGTCTGAAAGAAACTCCTTTTCTTCTCAATACCGTAAATTTGGCTCCCACATTAACACTTTCACGGCATTTCCGCTCATGCTAATGGTTTTTTTTTGTTAAGTTGTAGATAACGGAATAGGGAAATTGATTTTACTGCTCGAAAACAGTTTTTCCTTCCCAAGGACTAAGAAAAAATATAATTGAACGATAAGATTTCAACTCGTATGATAGTTATTTATTATAGGGATCGTGAAACAGATAAAATGTCATTCAATTATATCAGTACGTGAGTGAGCAGTTTACCTACAGGTACACATATGACCCAACACGCGGAGAACGTGTTAAATTTCATGTTACTCATTTTGCTAAGGTTTTTCACGTTGCATCTCGAGGCTAACCGTGCGGGACTCCAATCGTTGTGTATTTGGGAATTACAGGTCCTAGTGGGCAGATGTGAAGTCCCGAAATGAAGGTAAGGTAGGCCTTCCTTGTGTTGAAATAGAACAGGTTTTTCTACGAATTATCTCGTTATGGTACACTGCTGACTTTTTCAGTGGCTATTATTTTAATTCAAAGTTTTGTCTTGTTTCACAAGCTTATTTCAATTTTGCTGTTTTTATGCGCGAGAAATCCAAGGTGTGAACACACGTGCATAGATTCCTTTAGTTCTTAATTCCACACTAAATTGTGCCTTCCTGTTTCCTCTCTTTAGAACACATTCCACGCTCTAGTTTCACTCTCTATTTCACCCTCATTTCAAGCAAAAACTGTAGTTTTTGTATATGAATAGGATAATACTTGCAATAATCGCAGACTCTCAGCTGCGTGTGTGAACTCCCTGGTTGCTGCTGAGTAGAGAAGATGGAGTCACTACGTGTACGGGAGAGCCGAATTTTGCGTTTGTCCCAGTCCTAGTTTGCCATCCGCTGATCCAGCTCGGTTCCTTGCTCAACCAACAAATACCGCTCTGATCAGGCTCATATCAAAGAGCGTGTCTTGCCTACTGTAAATACGCTTTAGGATTGCGGTTTCAGCTTCCAGTCTTAAACCGGATGCCTCAGTGCTTTGCTCGAGTAGACCTCCGGCTTAAGATGTCTTCTGCACGCATGCAGGGTGTTTGGGGGAAATTTTTGTAATCTTCACTTCCATTTCAGTACTTCAAAATGATTAGTTAGATTCGCTTTCGGTATATTTTCATGATATTTACGCCCTACAATTCTTACATTTTCATTAATTTTTAGTGAATGCACTCGAGCTTCCAAAATTCCATTATCTTCTCATTTTTGAGTTACGATTTAGTTGGCGATTGAGTTATTTTTTTAACTTTTTGGATGTACACCTGCAAATGGGCGTAAATCCTCTAAATCATGAATTTCTTCAGTTAAGTATTTGCATGTAAGGTTTTAGTTGAATTTCTTGATGAAACTGCACTGAAAACAATCGTACTTCGCCGCTATGGGCAGTCTAAGTAAGTTCGGAAGTATAGACGAAGCCCAATTGTCTTAGTTACCTTCTCGTTCGAGACCTTACACTCTTTGGTTACCTGGATCAAAATGAGATTTCATTCATTCAATATTTTCGGTGGACCATGTGAATATTTTAGTGTCTTATAACTTGTATGACTTACTCCGGTTCGTTCCTCTGTTTACGATGCAACACGAAACTTCGTTATTCGTTGGTTCCAAAGTGAAACGTATTTAAAACGAAGTACTAAATAAAGGTTAAGTGTTCGGTTTTTGTTTGAAACTGAACTTACGTGAAGCGCTTAAATAATGACAAGTGCTTAGTTGATGTGAAGGACTTAACTAAGGTGAAGGGCTTATCTTATTTGAGGAGTTTAGCTAAAGTGAAGTACTTTTATGTGAATTGCTCAGCTTAGGTGAAGAGCTTCGCTTTAGCGTAATGCTCAGCTATCAACATGAGGGTTCATGTCTACTTAATTGACTTCGAAAGTACGCAGCTTCAAGGAACTGCATATAAATTCTTAAGTTCGCGATCTTGGTCCTTGGATGTGGCAACGGTGTGGTGCGCTGAGGGCTTGTATGACTCCCTGATTCCTCATCACATGCGTGAACGTCCGAGACGAAAGCGTTTCCACTCATCAGAAGCTGCGCTCTGCTCAAATTCTTACACTTCTAAATAACAGATACCAGTGATACCAACAGCAAAAATTGGCTTCGTTGACCCCAACAAATGTATCATTTTTAGGTCAAAATTTTGATTGCGATTTAGCAACCTCAATTGCTGTTTTCTCTCATTTTGTCAGTTTCTTGACCATTTTCTAGTGGGCAATGATGGCAATTTTAGAAGGTTGACACAATTCTTTGGCCAATGAAACTTAGCAGAAAACCGAGACATCAACACTTGTTATAGTGCCAGAATTTATGAGTAATGTTATTAGCGATGATGTTGGATTGATGGTTTGCTTCATCATAATAAAGTTAGCCCTAATGTCTGCGCGGTGAAATTTGGCTGAAATAACAGTGGCACCGCAGCGTATCGCCCAAGGCAGAATCGCGGCAGCCGTTTTATAAAACGTGACCACGCCGAGCACTCGAGCATAAAATATAGACGTTAATGGCTAGGGCGCAGCATTATTTTATCGCAATTTTAAATTGTGGAAATAAGTGCGCGGGTGAAAATAAGTGCAGGGCTCGCAACATCACGGCTGTGTTTATTTTGCTTTCATTAATTGGATAAAAGCCTGACTTTTCGTCATATTTACTTTCTGTTGTACGTGATTTACTTTGCTGCCGATACCAATATTCTAGACACGTTGCTGCAAGATTTATTAACGTATCGGGAAAGTTTCCTAGAAATCAAAACAAAAAATTTTGAATCATATCCATGCGGGTTTCCTTCATGAAGTTTATTTTTCAATGCTTGCTTATATGTAGCACACTTTGGTAAAACCTTGTTGAATGTAATGAAGACATGATTATCATAAGCAAATTAAGTTAATAGCAATAATAATATCAACTTCAAGCCAAAGAGCAATACGGAGGTTACAACTATTGTATTTGTGGGGATTAGCGTTCCCAGGGGCGTTATATGAGGTCTCGAGCTGAAGATTAGGTAGGCCTTCCTTTTGTGGAAATAAAAGTTTTTTTTGTTTTATTAGGAACCATATTTTCTCGGTTCACTGCTGTCCTGTTTTTCTGCACCTACTACTTTCTTCTTCAACTTTTACCTTGATTTATGATGTCATTTTCTAACTTACTATTTCTATTTTCTGGGGTTCTCGTGAGTGAACACACCTTGTGCATAGTTTTCCTATTTCCTGAGCGTCATACTATTTGGTGCCTTCATCCTTCCTCCCTGTGGAACACGTTTGATGTGATTATAGTGGCTGAAACTAATTTAAAATTTAATCCTTTAACTCTGTACTGTTGCTTTCCTCTTTTCTTTCTTTGAAACACCATTTTTGTGATTGAGGAGGCTTAAACTAACTAACATGATCTAATCTAGAAAAACATTCAAAAAGAGTTCGGTAAAATGTTTGTCATCATTACATACTCCTGGCGACAAATTATAGCATGAACCTGACATACGTCGACTGTCATGCAGTATTGGAAATCAAAGCTGTTCGAAAGTTCTAGCGGATGTGAACAGTACCTGCAATTTATTTCCTAGGGAAGAACACAGAGAAAATGACTAAAAGTGCAGCAGGAGCAAAGGAAAATCATTCTTGATAAATCTTGATTTGTCGTACCTTGACTGTTACCCTGCATATTTGCGCCTTTGAAAATTGTATAGACCATTTTTTTGCCGCTTCTCCATGTCGCTCGCCTGCGGCGTATCTTTTTCCTCCAAAGGATATTTTCAATGCTTAAATCAGTTGTCTTTACATTCAGATTAAAAAAAGACACTTTGATCCCAGTTGTTTAGCTCCGTAAGTATTTTAACTGTCATGTTTTCTAATTCAATAAGTTTTTCACAAAAAGAAGCGTATTTCTATTTCAAAAATTCCTCAGCTGCACAAAGAAAGCTATATGAGGAAAGGAACAATATGCTTCTCAGAGAGATGCAACTATTATGTCTCTACAAATTAGTGCTCTCAGAAAGAAAATGTGAAGTCCTGAACTGAAAGTCAGTTATGCTTTTTTTGTTGAAATAAAGTAGTTTTTTGTTTAGTTTCTCTTTTCGGCTTTCTGCTTTATTTTTTTCAGAACCTAGCTCTATTTTTTCAACTTTTTTCTGCTTTCATAAACTCTTTCAACCTCGCTGTTTCTGTACTTTCTCTTAGTTATATACTTAATTGTACCTCTCCCTTCCTCTCTTTGGAACAATTTTGTAGCGGTTAGGAAAGGTAAAACTGACTGACCTACAATGTAATCGATGAAAAACACTTTAGTTTAACAGTACTGCTACGTGTGTGCGCTGGTAACATGTATCGTCATCACCAAGTTTTTATGTTAGTGTTCATCAGTATCTCCTGCCTCCCACTGGAATCCAAGATTTCAACTGTCTTCTGAGTCTGTTGTGGGCTTGTTCACCAGTGATTCTGATACTATTGCACCTGAATCATTCAGTTCATGATAATTTTTAGAATTCAAATACGATAGAATACGACAAGCATCTTTTTCGTTAGTGGTTTTTGAACATACCGTTAATCGAAAAAGAAATCAGTTACGCAGATGCTTCACTTCATTCGGCTGCACAACGAGGATATTTGGATGATGAACTTCAAGCTTCTCCTCACTAACATTTCTTATTCCAAACTGTTTACCTTCCATCTTCCTGGAAGAAAACGGTTATTTTTTCTCCCTTTCCAATTAAACTGACCTTAATTTCGTTACTGTTACACCAACATCTTTAACATTGCTTCCTAGAGGACTACCAAGTACTCTAATGTATTTAGAAATATAAATTTCTGTACAAGTACATATTTTTGAAGTTCGCAAATTTAGACATCACTTTTACAATTCGTTTCCGTTCCATGAAATTCTGTCTACGTACACCGATAACTTCACTATCTATCAAACTACATCTACGCACAGCGATGACTTCACTCTATGCGCATGCTAACGACATTTACGTGTATTCCGCAGCGGGAGCTCCAACACCTCAGAGCGCCGAGGACAACCAAGATGCTCCAGAACACCACACTCCCGCCCCGAGCAAAACACAACCGCAGCTCTCGCGTCTGCACGAGTCCGAGCAGTCACAACCCAACAAGGATGTGCGACCATTTCTGCAGGAGGCTGTTTACCCTGACGTTCATGCAAAGCAGCCGTTGTCCCACGTCCAACAGTGAGTGCACTCTTTTGAATTTATTTTTCTCCTGTATAAATGTGTCGGAAGTATTGCGTACATGTAGTTTTGTTAATGGAATTAGTGTCAATGAATATATACACAGCAAGGTATCACTCGTATGAGTCAAGCTTTAATTTTACAGACCTAGATCATATTTCTCAATGTTTTTTTACAACTCGAAACGGTATCATGCAATTTTCATCGCACAATACTCGTCAGCTTCCTCTCAAATCGGCCGCTGCACACCATCATACTCTGTAAACTACCAGCGTCCTAAATAATCCGGGGTATCCCAACACCCACTGTGGTATCACGCATCGCTGTATGTTTTCACCAATAACGGAAACCAATCCCTCACTTTATTTTCTATTGTATGACGTGCTGTGTTGTGCACTGAAAATCTCCTCCTCTGCAATAACGCTCTATCCCTCCATAAATTTTGAGTTATTGGTTTAAATGGCCTTGCTTATTATACTGATCCATAACAGTTGAACTGTGTCTCTCTCTAAATTATTGAGAGCATATTTAACTCTCTTGAATAATTTACGAGTATAATGTGCGCGTCTCCATTGGAGTACAGTTGCATTTTATTCCGCCTTCCATTTGTGGACTGGAAGGAAAATTTAAAATTTTTTTTCAATGTGTCTGTCATGCCACGTATTATTAGTTCTGTTTTACGAGTGCTTTTTTTTGTAACCCAATCTGTAAAAAAAAATTTTGTAATAAATTGGAAAACCTCAAATAATGCTTCAAGTGGAAGATTGTGAGCCCATGTATACCTTAGTTCTTTAAAAATGCCGGTCAGAAAAGCTGAGGAATAGGTGGCACTAGCATTACTTCTGACATATTTGATCTATAACTGTCTTGCATCCATTATGGTCGTCATATTTCCATAAGAAGGACGGATCAACAAATGAAAATTAGCATCCAAGTAAGAATTTGAAAACCTTCCTCTCGTGTCATGCCATCAGTATTGTCAAGTTGAGTTCAAATTTTCTGTTTTTTATCAAGTTTTCTCTGAATTGATGAAGTTTTATTTCGCTATTCAAATCGAAACCAGTGTTCATTGTTTTTATTTAACCAGAAAAAGAGTAAGATTCTTTTTTGGCTGCACTGATTTGAATTGATAATTGACAAAATGTTCAGTCTATTTTGCTCGACCTATGTGAGGGCGTAGTTGCATACTGAGAGCAACAGATTGTGGTCAAGTCAGTAAATTTTTTTGGTTCTTTTTCGTAGTATTGATCTGATTCCGGCTTCGAGCTTTCAAACCTGAAATCAATTAAATCCATTTTGGCAAAGAAATTAACATTTGGCGCTTTGATCTCTATTGAAATGATTGAATTTTTTATAATTTCGAAGACTCATCTAGCATTTAGATCTTCTGGTTCAAAGAAAACAATCTCTTTAAGTATTAATCCATATAGTTTCAGCCTACATGTCAACATCAGCATAAACTGACATTTGAACCTTTACCTTCAGATACATCAATTCTCGAATACAGTTTATTGTTTTAATGGATTTCATCGGGTGGTTGGAATTGTGGGAATACGATGTTGGATTGAAATTTTATTCTTCAATAAATATTCAGTCCCCACTTCCTCGCCCTCAATTACAGCTTAAATGCGTCTTGGATTGAACTCGAAAAAGAGGACCTTGTCGAGGTAAATTTTGAGCTTTTTTTCAAGTAACTTTTTCAGATATTTAGTGAGCGTTGGTGAAGAGCAAAGAGGCTTTGTACTTGTGTAATCTACTAACATGAATTTGAATTTTTTAGTGTCACTACACTTCGGCAATTGTGAAACTAAACCCATTTAAGAGCACTATTTTAAACTAGAACGTTATCAAACGTATACTAAATGGACACAATTTTTGAGTAGTACATCTCTAATCGCATACTTTTTAGACACGATTAATCAAGAAATCTGTACCCGACGTAAGCTCTCATGTATAGAACAATCATGTCTGAAAGGATTAACCCGTTCGCTTTATTTCACTTTCTCTCTCAGCGCATTATCGTTAAAGCTGAAAAAAAAATAAATTTTTTATATCATCTTACAAATGGCGACACACTCAACAGGGCTTATTTACTCATTTATTCATTGCAAATGAGCTAAGGCTCAAACTATGCACCGAGTGGCACGTGAGTTTACATGAAAAAACTTACTTTGAAACAGTTTATTTTCATTTTCAATTGGTTCTCAATGTGAAGCGAATGTTTGAGAGATACATTCAAGTATAGTATTTCGCATTCGAAGAAATACGTATGACACTCTTCCCTGAGTTAAACAAAAGAAATGGTAAAACAGCTGAGAAATGTAAATGGTTTCAAGAGTCCCTCGCCCATAAACTTGAATCTTCAGTCACAATATTCATGTTTACAACAAATGAGATATAATGCATAACTTTTACGCTCAAAATTTTTTAATTTCAATCAACTTCAATTACACATTCATTAAATCTGTTTTTTGTTCCTTGTTTAGCATTTCTCAACTTACGTCACTTCTTTCAAATAAATTTCTTAAAGCTTTTACCCTACTAATTTAGAAACTATTCATTAGGCCACATAACTCGTTCCGATTGTCATCATTTTGACTTTAGCTTCGATTTCTCGTCGAAATTTGTCTTCCGTCCTAGACAATTTCAGTAAAAGCGTGCAATTGTTTCCTTAAATCTGGAATTAAATGGAACTTTCCTGATAACCTCAGTGAGCAATCCAGCACAGTGAGAGATGTAGTTGTTAAATAATTTGGGGTAAAATTTTCTATTATAAGTTTTTCTACAACCAATTGAAATATTCATCGCCGGCAGTTGAAGTTACGGAGTCAACTTTGCCCAATTTGTGGAAAGTTACCGAAAAACTTTCATGAACCAGAGGGGATACGTCTCCAATACCTATGATAAAATTGAATTTTGCTTAATTCGTGAATTTGTGCTTCTATAATTCAACGTTGTTTTTCGTCAGAAATTCTAGGATTGAAATGTCAACGACTTCCTCAGCATTGGTTAGAATTTCGTTTTGCTGCATTTTAGTATTCCATGCATTATTTATCTGTGTTTAATAAGAAACTGGTAGTTGAATCTAGTTGCCACTGAAATGTTATAAGATCGTGTCTTCTAAAACGAAACTCTTTTTCGAGCAGTCTGGTAGTACGTCTCTAGATAGATGAATCGTTTATACCATTCTGCAACGCTCATTATCGTAAAAATGTTGTAAACTAATAATGACTGATGCTACTTTGGCAATAATTATACCTAGACATAAACAAGTTGTGATCTAACGAGTAGATGAAGTTATGCGTACAATGTATATGCGTTTCCCAGGTAAGAAAATCCTTCATTAAAATAACCATGCAATGAATCACATTTGTATACCACTTCTCTTTGCTGTGCGTATTCAATTTTCAGCCAATTGGCTTGTCGTACAAAAGAGTATGATAAAATATGAGGTATCAGAACATTCGAAAAGCTAAATACAAGAAACAGGCTGACGTTTTGACGATTTTTTTTTGTGCAGAGGCACAGCTATTGTGGAAATGTGTCTGGAGGGAACACCTCACAAACTAAACTCCACTCAGATTTGAGATGAGCCCACGGCGATGTACGAGTATAACGAAGTTCAGGAATTTCCCTCCGCAACTGATGATAAAATTTCAAATATTGGCTCTTTAGTGTAACCGAGCGCAGTTTACCCGGCAGTCAGTGTGCGGCATGAGTCTGTAACGAGCCCTGCATATTTCATCAAAGGCTAGCGCGCGCATTATGGACCAGGAATGTTGTAGGCGTGATTACTACTGCATATAAACGGAAGCTGCTGGCGTTGGCTGCGATAACGCTAAATTGTAATCGATATCACGGACGGGTGTTTGTGCGTTTGCTGATTTGGCCTTTTCAGAGTCGGTGTTTTGTTTTCTCAGCCGTGTGTTATTTTTGAATTGATCGAAGTTTGAAAAAAAAGTTATTTTAAGATTCGTTTCGTGATCTGCGCTTTTAATAAATTGTTGGGGCTGAGCTCAGCCGTAGCTGGAGTCGAGCAAAGTTGTAAGTGAATGAATGCCTCCGAGATTGTATTTGATGGAGCTATTTGGATGAAAACAGCGTCTAACTGTAGCACAATCGTGTTGCAGTCGCGTTAATTCTACTTATTTTTTTAAGACTTTCGAGCAGTATTCATATAAAAAACAATATATTCAGTACGCCAACGAGTCTCAAACTAAAATGAATGGTCGGGACAAAATTTTACTGTGGAATATAAAATGGTAAAATACCCTGATGATGAAGTGAGCGCTTTCAACTAATGTAACTGACCGCCGAACTAATAACGCATAGCATTTATGAGTATGAAAGCTATGGTTAAAACGCTTTGCATCGGTCTTCAATAAAAGTATCGGATTTATCTGAAAGTTCAAGGAATTTCCAACGGGGGGAATTATCGTTAGGATCAATTTAATGCCAGGAACAAACTAGCTCTATTTTGATTAAATCAAATGGGAAAGATTTGGAGTCTAAACCTGAAGGTTTAGTAAGCCTTGTGTTGAAAAGGAATGGGTGTTTTGTTTCGTAGCGGATCATATTCTTTTGGTTCACTGTTGTCTATTTTTTAGCACTTACAGCGTTCTTCTTCAATTTCTATTTGTATTTATTCTTCTTCAGCTTTCATCGATTCTGTTTTACTTACAGATTCTTCTTCAGTTCAACTTGCTGCGTGACTTGCTGTTTCTATACGCAGGGAATCTTGTGTGGTGACACTCGGCGTGGATTCCCCTAACCTCCACACTAAATGCTGCGTTCCTTCTTCCTCTCTTTGGAACTTCGGTGGGGTTGTCAGGAAGGCTTAAACTAAATTATCTGATCTAATGTTTCATTAATCTCTCCGATGAAATATTTTATCAGAGACCTTCCAAGTACTTACCGAAACCAAAATGTTTGACTACGTATTCAGAATAGGAATTAGCGCTCACAGGAGGAAAATGCAAGATCCTGACCTCGGAGTTAGGTAGGCCTTCTTTTTGTTGAAATAATTTTTTTTTATATTAAGGACCATCTTTTTCTCGGTTCACTGCTGTCCTGTTTTTCAACACCCACTACTTTCTTCTTCAACTTTGATCTTGTTTCATGAACTTCTTTCGCAACTTACTATTTCTATGCCCTTTCTGCCTAGATTCCGCGTTCCCTTAACTCCATACTAAATGGTGCCTTCCTCCTTCCTCTCTTTTTATCGCATTTTTTGCTGATAGGGAGTCATAAACTAGCAAATAATCTAATTGTATTCAAAATATTTCACGAAGATTCGAAACAGATCGAAAAATTTTTTCAGCAAACAAAACAACTGCAGTTATTAGTGGGTTCGTCCTGTATACTGCTGGTAGCCGTTTATTTTGGCATGAACCTGAGCTGTCCTAGACTTTTGTGAACTATTTTACTTCGGCACACGAGGATCGAAAAAAAGGAAAAATTTTCGTTGTCTGGTTAAGTTGAGGAGTTTACTGCTCGACTATTTACTAGCCACTCGGTTGTTTTGTACCTCTTTAAGAAAAGTTACTGTAATTAATTGAAAAGGTACTGTAATTATTTTTCCTCTAAATGTAGGCTTAGCGTTGGATAACTAATACCTACCTTTCAGCATAGCCTTCGTCCGATAAGTCAGAGTTTTTCGAAAACCTGACAGAAAGTGTTTTCTTAAAAAAATTACATCATTAAAATGTTTTATGAAAATTAATTTTGCACTAAGCAACCTTGTATTCTGTGCATAGTATTTCCACAACAAAAATTTTGAATTCAATTTAAGAAGCGCCGTGCCCTTTTGCTTTCTTGTCGTGTCCTGCTGCAGACGATTATTCTCTGAGTTTTGACCTGATGACATTCTCTCATACGAAAACACAGAAGTCTGCGTCTTGGCGAAAGGTCAGCTTTTGTTGAAAGTAAACACATGAATGCGAAGAACTTGTTTTCCACTGAAGTTTATGACATTCAGCAGGAGCGAAAACAGAAACTAGCAGCGAAAACCTTTAATTTAAATTCGAATGTTACAAATATAACAAAGAAAATGTCCACAAAAATTTTACTAGAGCATGTACGCGATCATAGGTTACCTAACAGAGACACAACAGCGGGGTCAAATGTGACGATAAATCTTTGTGAAAAAGCGTTAAAACGAAAAAGGTTTTCATCTATCGCTCTGTTCATTTGATATATTCCATACAAAAACTTCGAGATCAATATAGTGTGAGGTGAGAGAGAGCGATAAATCTAACCGAAAGTAACATGCATGCGACCGCTGGAAGAGATCTTTGATTGCCGTCGTACTGTGGCCAGTCTCGCAGTGGCACTGCAGGAACGGTCTCGTGAGATCGATCGTGTGTGTGCGTGTGCTGCTGTGGTGCTGACCGTGCTGTTGTTGTGCTGACCGTGCTGCTGCTGTGGTGCTGATCGTGCTGTTGCTGTGGTGCTAACCGTGCTGCTGCTGTGGTGCTGATCGTGCTGTTGCTGTGTTGCTGACCGTGCTGTTGTTGTGTTGCTGACCGTGCTGCTGCTGTGGTGCTGACCGTGCTGATGAGGTGGTGCTGACCGTGCTGCTGCTGTGGGGCTGACCGTGCTGCTGCTACTGCTGCTGTGGTGCTGAACGTGCTGCTGCTGCTGTGGTGCTGACCGTGCTGCTGCTATCAGCCCTGTCCTTATCGTTGCTGTCAGTGTTGTTTTTCATCATAAGTTCAACTGAATATTCATTGCTCAGAGTTACCAATATCTGCTTTGAGGAACATTAGTTATCGGCTATTTAAGCAAATAAAAGAGCTCAGTATCCTTGATGCTCTCTCCTATACGCTTGTATTTACGACAAGCGTTACAGTAACTTTTTTCTTTAGGGTTATGTCTTCAAGTTTGATCGCAGCTTCAACTGATGCATTCAAAATTTTTCATTAAATTGTGTCTCTTAGCAATAGATGTTCATGAGATGATTTTGGTGACCTTGTCTTTATTGTCCCTCAATTATATCAATGACTGCAGTTCAGTCACCCAAAGCCTGGTGGTGGTGTGTTCAAAAATTGAGGAACCATTTTTCAAAACATCTTCCTGTTTCCCAAACACTACGAGGTAGTCAGAAGAAACGGAAGTGTAATTTGTCCAGATACGGGAGGTATTGCACGTTATCCTTTGTGAAAGCTCATAAATTCATCAGAAGTTACGCTTGAATCTGCTGTAGAAATTTCCTACGCTGCAAACCCTCACAATTTTACATTCTAAATCGAATGACAAAAACGCACCAAGCGGTTGAAGCATCCGCAGGAATTGTACGTGGCTAATTTCGGTGCTATAATTTCAGTGAAATATTACACATTGTTACAAAGACTAAGCTGTCCTAGCATTATAAAAACATACCTCTTCACATGAGATTTCTTCAGAAAAAGTCATTTTTCCAAGTCTAGGAACGATCGCGACGCAAGTCTGCGTTTGGAGTGGAGCAGGACGTCGGTGCCCGTTTTTGTAAAGGTCCGTTAAATAAGGAAAAAATCGAACCAGATCGTAATGACCACTCAAGCGGTCACTGTGAAGAAGCTTGTCTACCCATTCAGGCCCGACGCTGCATCGATCATCCCATTGCATCAGCTTCTTGCGACTCGTGCGGATTTCTTTGGTTTATTGAGGTAACGGCCTCACTCGAGAGCAATAATTTATAGGCTTTTTTATTGAAGGCAATTCTTTAGGGTTCACATGGACAGATTTGGGCAGTCTATCACCGAGCTAGAAATCCTGGCAGGTTTTGCGGGTGCTCTCAATGAGAGAGGCACACCGCAGGCCGCAAAGGCCTTTGCTTGTTCACCACATGACGCCCTCGCCCAATGGGCTTGAGCTTAGTGCGCGCTTTTGCTCGGCGCACGAAGTGCCGAATGGGCCTGTGTTATTCCGCCTCTTATTTTCTTCTAATGGAGGAAAATAGCATCGGATGTGATATTGATCGGATGCAATCGCTATTTCTTCTAATAACACGCTATTTTCTTCTAATGGAAGTTGTTTTGATCGGATGCGATATTGTTTCTAGTGTTCTCCCTACTACGGAAAGGAATTACGGTCTCTTCATGACTTCATTGACTTAATGTTGTTCCTTTATCATTATTACTCGCATCACAAGTTTAAGTTCAGTCAGAAAGTCTCTATTTCGTCATATTAATACTACTTGGACTATTTGACCAGGAACATTTGAGAATTGAAAAAGTAATCGTGTGTGTAATAATTTATGTCTTCAGAGGAGTTCATTGAAAAATTATTAATAATTAAGACCTTCGACGGCAAAAAGTATGGCAAAATAAAGCAGAGCCACATGAAGCGCAGATTATTAAAAGTGCACACGAATGTGCGTTTTACCCTAGTTATCATATTCTGATACCAATTTTGAAATCAGAAAACACATTGCGGTACTCTAACACAAGTTATGATGAAAAGAAGATAGTGCTTGTAATGAACAGGGTGATCCCAAATTAGCATTTTGCGAGCAGTTTTCAGCAAGAACGTTTCTCGGGAATTACGAAAGTTTTGCAAAAACGGAAATTGAAGCTGATTTCAGTTGTGTAAATACAAGTGTCGTTAGAAGGATATCACTCTACTGCCCCCAGCGCTACTTTCTTTGGAGTTCAACTAATTTTGGGAAAATTTACCATACTTTTTTGCTGTCGAGGTTCTTAGAATGTTTCATTAGTAATGCTGAGAATGCTTCATGCGCTCAAGAGTCTCACTTGATCATGCAATTATTAAGATGCGTCTGCACACGTTTGTATGTTTGGTAACTCAAACCAATTAATTTACATTCTGGTGTGTTAATTTGGGGATTCTTTACACGTTTGCCCAAGCTCATAAAGCTCATGCAATCTCGAAATAAGAAAATATTGAAAGAGAACGATGCTCTGTAAAATAAAAATTAAAAATTAATCTCTGCGTTCGAACGGTTTTTAGATTTTTAACGATTTCATATGTTTCATCCATATGACAACGTCTGACACTTAATAATTAGCGCTCACCAAATGAAAATGTCCAAAAATAAAAGTTAGATATGCCATTCTTTTCTTGAAATAGAAAAAGGTTTGTTTTTTACGGAATATCTTTCCTGAGTTCAATGCTGTCCTTTTTTCTGCAGCCCTTACTTTGCAACTTTTTTTCCTCACAATCTTTTTTCAACCGTGCTGGCTTTATGCTTAGGGTATAGGAACGCCTCTGGAGCATACATTTCTTGATCCCTCAATTCTATACTGAAGGGTGCCTTCCTCCTACCTCTTCTGGAGACAGCTTTGTTGTAGTTAATGAGGCTAAACACGTTAACAACCATGGATTAAACCAAAGGTCAATTTTCAACTCAAATTGACAGTCGATTTTAGTGAGAATTTTTGAAAATAGCCAACATTAACTAGATCGTGCCTTCATGTGGCTTTAGTAAGTATTCATACAAATAGAGTTTGTGACTACTGGTCGGTCAGCAGCATCATGAGAATTCCCTCCGTGTACCACCGATGGCTCACATGGCGGTTAACGTCTCTAGTATCTGATAATTTGATCTGACGTTGAGTGACTCGAGTTGTATTCCTAGAACCATGGTGAGGATCAGAGTTTAGAATGTGGTTCAGAGCTGCGAGTCAGGTGGACCTACAGTTGTTGAAATATGATAGGTTTGTTGCTCTTTGCATGGTCCCTCTTTTTCGGTTCACCTTCATACGGTTTTTCAGCACATCTGACTTTCTTCTTCTTTTACATCTTGCATCATAACCGTCCTTCCCAGCTGACTGTTTCTATGCACAGGAGATCTTGTGAAAGACAAGCCTAGTGCATAGATCCTTTCCTTAACTCCATACTTAATGGTGCGGTGCCTTCATCCTTCCTCTCTTTCAAAGTTTTTTTTTGTAGCACGGATGGCTGTAATTACCTTATAATCCATATTAGGATGGGAGTCGCTCATGGTGTTCAATAATTTTGGAGTTTTCTCGAGTGCATCTTATCCTCCCTTTTGTAGAATGATTTGAAATCACTACTGTTTTACGAACGAATGAAAATTGTATATTTTTACCCTTCTCTCTTTGTTTTTTTCTTTTCTAACTCTTCCCATTTTTTATATTTCTTTTTCTCCCCCTGCAATTTCACCAATTTAAGATGCCTATTTCCTTTCGATGCGGTACGCCAAGAGCGGAAAATTTGACTCTGAATTAAGAAAGGCTTGACTTAAAAATTCCCAAAATTATGCTTAAAATTTTTATTGTTTGCCATATACATGAATGGAACCATTGACCGGATTGTAAATATAACAGTGCATGGGAAAAATTTAATGAAATTCACATTTCTATTTCCGTAGAGTTTTCCACAAAATTCGCTTACGTGTGCATTAGATGTTGATCACTGGTAATACGCCTAACAATGCATGCACTATGCTACTCACAGCTCTTTTGATTTGTTCTATAAGCCTTCAAACTATTCAAAATAATCGTTCTTGGCTGCAAGCGTTGCCTTAAAACGGTCTCGGGACCTGTGGCAAGTTTTAATTTGCCACAACTCTCCTCTCCAAACTCGATGAATACTTGATCAGTCCGGCGCTGATGACGCACGAGGTTATGTTTGGGTACCTCTCTAGTGCACGCCCTGTCAACTGATCCATAGAATTTCTGCCAAGGGAAAGAACCGAACGGATCACCCCTCAGAGGGATACAACTATTGTATGTATCTATGGGAATCGGCGCTCCCAGGGGTATTATGTGAGGTCCCGAGGTAAAGGTTAAGTAGGCCTTCTTTTTGTTGAAATAGAATAGGTTTTTGTTTTGTTACCATCTTTTTCGATTCACTGCTGTCCTGTTTTTCAGCACCTAATCTTTCTTCTTCAATTTTTATCTTGTTTCATAAACTTCTTTCCCAGCTTATTCCTTCTATGCCCCTTCTGCATAGATTTCGCGTTCCCTTACATCCATACTAAATGGTGCCTTCCTCCTTCATCTCTTCGATACGCTCTTTTTTGTTGCGGTTAGGGAGGCTTAAACTAACTTATAATCTAATCTTTATCATGTTTCATGAACTCCTTTCTTAGCTTACTGTTTTTATGCACCTTGTGCGTAGATCCCGCGTTCCCTTAACTCCGTACTAAATGGTGCCTTCATCCTTCCTCTCTTTGAACATCTTTATTTGGGTAAAGTGAAGCAAAAACTTTTTTACAATAAATTAACCAAACGCATCAGCGGTGTAATCTAGAAATTATTCCAAGGAATTTGTGACGTGTACGCTGGTTGGTATGAACATTTGAAATTTTTGGGTGAAGTTTTCCCGCACTTACAGTTCCGGTCGAGGGTTTTATGAGCTGCTTTTAAATTTCTAGATCATGTTGGTTTTCGCTAGACCATTCTAAAAAATGTTATTCAGCGAAAAAGGAAAAAATTGGCGCTACTCGTAAAAACTGTTAATGACTCTGTCAGATAGCTGAGGACAACTGGAGCCTTGTCTCTGGATGTTCTTTTTATTTTGTCTCACTTATTCGTCTTTTCACGTTCAAGGTTCTTGTGATAAAAAACTTATTGGTCTTTCTTAAAGTTGCATCGACTACTTGTTTGGTGAATGTCTTGTCGGGATTGCGTGTGCGCAGCATTGCGAGTCACCGTAAATTACGCTACGCGATTAACTGACGAACTTGGAAATTAAGCTGATAAATTTTGATGTGTCTTCCTCAAGTAAAATATGTGTAAGGGCAAAGCGTTCGTACAGTTTATAGCAATTGTGCAATTCATTGCATAACGTCAGCCTACCCTCGTCACCGTGGCTTCGGTTACATCCTTGCAACGTGCGTCATTTTTCTTATTTCATCCTTTGCGTCACTAACTTCATTTGTCTGCATTACGAGTTCATTTTTGCTCGGCGAAATCATCTCCTGCATGGCCTTCACGTGCTAAAAATATGAGGATTAAAATTCAGGCAGCGCAGAATTGGCAATACATCAGGATGCAAATCTGAACTGGATTACGTAATACACACAGTGTCAGCGATAAATTCTTCCTGTGTTCCATAAGTTTTAATACGTACATTCAAAAATTGTTCTATGCTGTTCTCAGATTTAACTTTGAATTTCGAGTGCTATAAGCCTTAATGAAGAAATTTTTTACTACAAATGAAGTTAAATCGAAATCTAATTTTCAATAGAAAAACATTGTATTTGGTCGCTGAAACTCTAAAAACCACTTTGTAGTTTATTACTGGGCTGTAATATTCCGATGATCATTTGAGGGCTGCAGTGAATCTTTCAGGGGATACAACTATTGTATCTAGGAGAATTGATACTCACCAAGGTAAGATGTGAGACCCAAGCTGAAAGTTGGAAAAGGTTTTTTCAATGGAGTATATTTTTCTTTTGTCAAAGACTATATTTTCCGGTTCACTTCAGTCCTGTTTTTCAGCACCTATTACTTTTTTCTTCAATTTTCATTTGTTTCATAAACTTCTTTATCAACCTTCTGTTTCAATGGGCAGAAGATTTTGTGTGGGACCAAACCTTGTGCATGAATCTGCATTCACTTAACTCCATACTAAATAGTGCTTTCATCCTTCCTCTCTTGAAACTCTATTGTTGTGGTTAGGGAGACGCACTTTAACTTGTAATCTAATCTTTCTTTCTTCTTTAGAAACAAATTTTATTTAGGGAGGGAGGCTGAAACTAATTTACAATCTAATCTACATACACTATCAGGCAACACTGACATATTCTTTTGATGCACGCAAGTACATACGTACAAAAGACAGCGTCAAGGCTACACGCAGGGTTGTCACCTCAACAACATTTTACAGGGTCACCATTTAGCTGGGCAGCTCCCCTGAGTAAACAAAACTTATTGTGCCTGGCTGAGTCGCATGCATTTGGTTAGTTCTATTTCATGATCCTAATTTTTTGCTGATATATCTTGGAAGCATCCTCGTACTTTTCATGCGATTTTTTAACACCTTTTTTGTTAATTTCACTTTTATCTAGGACACGTTCTAGCTTGATGAATGAAAATACTTACACTGCTTTTAACCGGGTTATCATCGTGGTAGAAGCTTTCTCAGGTTGAATAACATTTCACTCGTAATCCATTTTCTTTCCTCCTGCTTCACATGTCCGTCTGACCACATGATGACGTTTCTTCTGTCTGTAGCGTGCGATGCCAACAGATATTCTCTTCCCGAAATTGTTCCCCCTCTTGAGTTAGTACATGGCCGAGATTGCGTTTGGTGATCAGAACAATGGATCAGAAACTTGTATCAAACCAAACTATGAGAACTTTGCGGCTAATATTGAAAAGTTGGAACTGGTATGTTATGGAATATGAACATATACATTGTTTTCCTTTCCTACTTTACACTGCAAAATTTCTCTCTTTCTCAAGTTCCTTCAGGGAAATCTCCGGAAAGGGTGATTCTTTGTCTCTTTCTTATTCGTTCAAATCCAATAAAATATTAAATGAATGAGGAGAAAGATAGTCCTCTTCGATTAATCTCAGAAATATAGAAACGTGGATGAATGTGTAACATGCTACACGAAGCATAGCGCAGAAGATGACAGTAATTAATATACTCTCATGAATCTTTCGCCTGGAAAGCAAACAAGACACAGACTTGCTTTTTGCGGACAGTGTCGCCTTACAGCAACGCTCGAAGCGTCTCAGAATTCTTCTCGGGAATATTTTTCTTGAGGAAGGGAAGATGAATTGTGCCCTGGTATAATGCAGAGCGCTTCATCCATCACGGAGCGTCTCATATCGCAAATATGCGAATCCTAAATTAAAATTTACACCCACAAACGTGGTCTGAGTTGCTCTAGATTATCGGAGGCAAGGGAGCCTTCTTAATGAGGCCCAGAGCCACCTCTCGGGAGACCTGCGCAATCTTTCCTCTCGGTCTTAATTGCTCGAGCGCACTGATAATTCCGGCCTGCCTCGCGGTAACGAGGCCGAATGCCTCGCGCGGGGCCGCAATTGAATGATGAAGCGGTTATGTTGAGTTGCTTTCTTTGTGGGCGCCACCTCCACTGCACTTTTTGATCGCGTGGGCGCACCACAATGATCCTTAGATGTAATATTGACGTCTAGTGTGTTCGAGTCTCAACTATTTGTCGGCTGTTTCAGCATTCATCATTTGTTGTTGCGTTTGGTGTTCTGTGAGTTCATGTTCGTGTTTTTAGTTTACTCGGCATTGTGAACGGAGTAGGAATCTACTATTTCTTAAGCAAATGCCAATTTTTTAGTGAGTTCATGTAAACATAATTACCTAAAAATTGTAGTACAAAAATATACAGGGATTCAAATATATGTAGAGAACATTGACATTTAATACAGGGCGTTGTTCCGTTTTCATAGTACTATTAATACACGCTTCGAGTGTAGTCATCATCTAGCCAACCTGGATCGTTGCATTTTTCTCTTCGGGGGACAATTCCACAAAAGAACCTTCAATAGGAGTGAAACACAGTGCCTACCGATGGCAAGATATCACCTTGTAGTTAAGCTCACTATAATACTGACAATGCTCAATGATTATATTGCAGTTTACCTTGATAATAGATTGGAATGATCCGAGTCCAGAGTCCATGTTAGACGATAAAGCAAAAATGTGTGATTTGCGAGAGAATAAGAAGGCGTTCAAGAATCTCAGTTCAGGATCTATGGAAATACGCGCTCCCAAAGGAAATGTGCACGGTCCCGGAGAAAAGGTAGACCTTACTTCTGTTGAAACAACATAGTTTCTCTGCATTGTAATGAACTGTCTTTTATAGATTCACCGTCTTTTTTCATTCCCCATTCCTTTCTTCTTCAACTTATATCGTGTTTCAAATTCTTTCGCCAATCGTGCTGTTTCATTGCATTGAGTGAGGGGACACCTTCAGCACAAATTTCCTTAATTCCAATGTAAATAGTGCTTTCCTCCTCCTGCTCTTGAGAACACCCTTGTTGCGCTTAAGGAAATAATAATTCATTTGAAATTAAGCGAATATTCGTGACTTGTTGAAATGAAATGATGCCGTAGGAGAGAGAAAATTTTGGAAAAAGGGTATTTAATATTTAGCGTCTAGGTTTACCTTTGATATTGCGCATTCAATTTAAAACTAAAAAATTGAGAACACTCAAGTAACACCTATCCAGCACTTCGATTTGCTCAAATACAAATCGAGAATTTTTCAATGAACTGTATTTCGTCATTAGAGTTTGTATAGCTTGAAAAAATCAATGACGACATTGTGAAGAGATAGATTTTGGGTTAATGTTAATGTAAAGCACCACGCTTATCATAACATTATAACAGCACCAGCAACTTGCAACACACTGCAGTCGTGTGCCGAGGTACAATGTCATCAGGAGAGTATAACTTGAAAAAAATCGATGACGACATTGTGAAGAGATAAATTTTTAGTCAATGTAAAAGGCTACGTTTATCACAACATTAAATCATCTCCATTAACTTGCAACACACAGCAGACGTGTGCCGAGGTACAATGTACGACCGGAACAGCAGCCCAACCAATAACTCGGGTCACCAAGCTTTGGGAGTTGACATTCTGCTGTCGTCTCCTAATGAGAGATTTGCTGAAGGTGCTGCTCCCTCTGCGGATAAATGTCAGAATTGAAGATACAAAAGATGGGAAAATTTGATTCTTTTTTTTTTTGAACGAAAAGAAATGTAGGATTGTTTTGAATAATCAAAAACAAATAGCATTTTTGGCAAGTAGCTATCGAACTCCTCAGTAGAATACAACGACGGTATTTTCTCCATGGGAATTTGTACTCCCAGGGCAAATGTGCGACTTCTCTATCCAAAGGTTTGATAGGCCATCCTTTTGTTGAAGCAGAATAAGTTTTTGGTTCGTTACAAGTTTTTTCGGTTCACTGCTGTCTTGTTTCTCCGCACATACTACTTTCTTCTTTAACTTTTATCTTGTTTCATGAACTTCATTCTCAACTTTCTGTTTCTATGCCCCTAGAGCATGGATTCTGCGTTCCCTTAAGTCCATACTAAATAGTGTCTTTCCCTTTCCTCTTTTTGGAAGGCTTTTGATGCGGTTTGGGAGACTTAAACTAACATCTAATCTAAGTAGCTATCGAATTTTAAGAGCAAGAACGAGTTACACGTAAAATGTGTTGGTGGTAAAACGAAATCGTACTTTCTACCTTGAAAAATGCGGCTTAGTTAAAATGAGAAATATTTTACAGGCATGAAATAAGTCTGAATTCAAAAGTACACATCAAATTTTTACAGTTTAACAAATAGGCAGGCGAGGGAGTAGCTTTGGCCTAAATACACTAATTTATCTATGTGAACAGAAGTAATTCGATAATCCTTCACTATCAACGTTTTCCCTGAAATTAAGATTTTGAAGACGAAGAAAACAGCACGGATAGGTATCATATTTAATAGAATTTATGAAACTAAATATAAAATATCTGAATTTGTCAATTTTAAACGTTTCGGAGACCAGCTCCATCTTCAGTAAGTCTGAAAAAATAAAAAACCAAAATTGGTAAGTTCATGACAGAAGCGATCAGTAGGGGAAGAAAATAATCTAAACAAAAATTTCTAAAGGATATGAACTATTAGCATTTTTTAAAAGCGGCTTCTCTTTTGCAATGTGAAGAGATTCTAAAATGCGCAAATCAAACTCGTTAGGTGCAGAGCATAGAATAGAAAAATTGTCCTCGGAAATAGGGCTGCTACACTGTTCGGTATGAAGGCGGATTGATGAATGAGGAGGTTGAGCTAAAGGTCTCCTGGTACGAAAGCCAACTCCACGGTGCTGGGCGATCCTGACGTAAAAGGGCAGCGTCGTCATGCCGACGTAGCCAGACGTACACTGTACGCAACTGAATTTAGGAGAGAGAAAATCAAATCGGGAAATGCGATACATTTCCCTGAAATGTATCACATCATTAAATAGTTGATTCGATGTTGCATTAGTGGCCTCGTCCACTTGAACGATAGCACGAAATATGCTCTGAAAGAAGCCTTGTGATCTTGTGGGGGTTCTGAAAATCCCTCAATAGCGAGAATCGGATTCAATAGTGTTCGCATTTGAACCAGTAATCAAAAAAATACAGCACTCGAACATCTTCACTTTCTCAATTTTCGAGCACTATTAAAAATAGATTTAGTGCACTTTACTCAACCCTCAATGACGGTCACCACAATGAACAATTGTGCGAAACGAAGGGTAAGCTTTCCTCAGGAGTGTTCAATAATTGTATTAGAGGTAATTACCGAGCCCAGGGGGAAGATGAGAGGTCCCAAGCTGAAAGTATATAGACTTTTTTGTTGAAATTGAATTTTTTGTTGTTGTAGTTTTGTTCTGGACCTTTTTTCGTTTCACTGCTCTCCCGTTTTTCAGCACCTTAGGTCTTCTGCTCAAAATTTCTATCTTGTTTCACACTTAATTTGCTGTTTATATGTGAAGGGTTTTTGTGTGTGAACGCACCTTGTGCACAGGTTCCCCGTTCTTTAAACTCAATAGCCAATGGTTCTTTTTTTCTTCCTTTTAGAACATATTTGCTGTGGTTAGGGAGACTTAAGTAAACGTATCTAGTTTAATAATTCATGTCGTCACAGCAACAGCTCTCCCCGCGTTAGCTTTTTGGGTAATTTTGCTTTTTCGACTGAAGTGTCTGTCGTTTATTGATGTTTGACAACATGAAGCTTGGGTAGCGACTCAAAAATGGCAACTTGGCTCGTTGATGTTGTCATTTCCCTTGGCTCGTTCTAAAAATGCATTCGATTTTACCCAATTTTATTTTAACTTTTCAATTAAACTGTGATTCATGTGCAAGTTGTCCAATTCATGTCCTAATAAAATTGCCGACATTAAACTGAACGTCTGTAAATTTTGTGATTCATCAAGAAGTTGAGGCGATGCCATGGTGCTTATATAGAAAGTTTTCAGTTCAGCACGTGAGAAGAAACTCGCTTACGTAGGTGAGACAGCATTCAAATGCAAAAAGAATATATAGCAATGGTGTGGAATTGGTGGGTATAGATACAAAAACAAATAAATTTCCCACTACAGCATCATGGCAATGAAATAATTCATCACAAAAACACATGTCAACATCATATGGGCATTCAATCAAAGGCTAAAAATTCACCAAACACGATAGCGATGTTTACTTTCCAGCATGCATTGGACGAACGAGGTATATTGGGAGCAACATTCGTGTCCTGTGTACGTCTAGCCAATTCTCTCTCTGGTGTGAGGAGCGCAATCCCGAGCCTGTTGTTGTTGACTGTTCGCAGCCAATGATGATAATGAAGTAATTCTGGGCTCCTCGCCTCCATCGAAGCACTCGGTCTGGCCGAACTGCAATTTGCTCGCTGCGGAGTCACAGTAAGGTGGGCTAATTTGCATCTTCGACTCACATTGAAATTCAAAACGTCTCACTTTTAGGAATTGGCGCTCTGATCTATTCCAACGCTAACTTTATATGAGACCGAGGTGCCTGGTAGTTATGAGGCCTTCACGTGTACACCCTCCCTCGCAGTTTACGAGACATATCGTGTTTTTTGGAGCCCGAGAATTTTTGATTAAGTTACATAGAGAAGGAGTGGCGCAGTAGAAGGGCGGACTTCCATTGACATTAAACCAAGTGAACTAGTGCAAATTGTGATCACAGTTGAGTGGAATGAGTTATCATGTCAGTGATGGATTCCCTGAATGGAAGAAATTATCCCTAACATTGGTTTCTAATAACTGAAGGATAAAGATTTTGAAAGTCAGGAGGGTTCTTCTTTTCAGGAGCATATTTGTTGACTTATAATAGGGGTTTTTTCGAATTGGAGCCTGTTTTGAGTTTAACAAGTTGAATCAAGGAGCAACAGCATAGAAATTATTTTGATTTTATTCAGCTGTTTCCTTTGCGATATAACCTATTTTGACATAACCTATTACGATACAACCTGCATGTTATTCATGTAAAATCCATTCAGCGGCAACTATTCAGCGGTCTATTCAAGAGGAACTATTCAAGGGGAACTATTCAAGGGAAACTATTCATGGGGAACTATTCATGGGGTACTATTCATGGGGAACTATTCATGGGGAACTATTCATGGGGAACTATTCATGGGGAACTATTCATGGGGAACTATTCATGGGGAACTATTCATGGGGAACTATTCATGGGGAACTATTCAGAGGTAACTATTTGGCTATCATAACTATTCCATCATTCGAACTTTAGTTGATCGTGCCCATGTTGCCACGATTTGCTGTGACCATTATTCTATCAAAACAAAACTTAATTACTCAAGATTACTTAAGAATTAAATTGATCGTGCCCATGTAGTTACGATTAGCTCGCCAGCCTCGACTTGAGCTGTCATCTCTGGAGCTCCCGTGTACGCGTCTCCATCCAGCACAAGGTATTGCCCAGCGATAACCAATGACCGCTTCATTTCCGCTTTGGTAATTGTCCTGAACATCCAAGCGGCAGAAGCTGTATTTTTTATTAATGTTCCCATTTGATGATCGCCTTATTTTCTTGGACTCGCGCCATGCTCGGCCTGAAATTCACTCACAGGAACGTGCTGTAAGACTACACAACAAGATTGTAGAAATTGAACGATGTTGAGTTAAGTTGCATGGAAAGACGATAGGAAATGAGCTATGTATTGGTGCGAGATTACTTTGTAGGACTACAGGAAATGAGATGCGTAAGGCTCAAGACTTGAGCCGTGCGTTAGTGCAAGACTACAGAATAAGACAACAAGACTTTAGCTTTGTTGGTGTAGGCCTTAATCATGAAACATCAGGACTTGAGATGTGTGCGTGAAGGTGCAAGAATACATAATAAGACTTCAGGACTTGAGGTTTGTGTTTGTGCAAGACTACAAAACAAGACATCAGGACTTCGGGTGTGTCTGTCTAAAACTACATAATAAGACATCAGGACTTGAGGTTTATGTTTGTGCAAGACTACAAAACAAGACATCAGGACTTCGGGTGTGTCTGTCTAAAACTACATAATAAGACATCAGGACTTGAGGTTT
>JACJUY010003854.1:22679-34980 GCA_014220935.1 Platorchestia sp. MABIK | reverse complement strand
TACATAATAAGACTTCAGGACTTGAGGTTTGTGTTTGTGCAAGACTACAAAACAAGACATCAGGACTTCGGGTGTCTGTCTAAAACTACAAAATAAGACATCAGGACTTGAGCTGTGCGTGTATGCAAGCCTACAAGAATCATCATGCTCGTGTTAAAAACCTCATCCCTCTACATTCTCTGTAATAATTTATGCTAAAACAATTTTTTCTTTCATTTGCAGTCATGTAATTCGATCATGAAGCAGAGTAGCAAAGCGAGAAAGTCCTTCTTTCGATGAAAAGAGGCAGATTAAATTCCATGATTGTCCTTTTTTCCTATTTCTCTACGCTTTCTACTATCACTGTAAAGTGATATTAGTCAACTTAGCCACCTAAATTATGTACGTATTGATTAAAGTGAGTTCTACTGATTTTTTCTTTTTGAGGAAAAATTGGTAAAAAACAATCTGACTTTTATAGTGCTCCTTTTAGTTTGACAAAATTTCAACTGGTATAGTTTGGATTTTATTTCAGTTTGACAGAATCGAAAGATTGCTATTGTTGGAACAGTAACATGATTTAAAAAATATTATTGCTTTTTTACCACTTGCAACGACTTTTTCACAGTCCTGACTATTTCTGGCTATCCGAGAATTCAAGGAAATGTTTTTAAATCAATACTGTCTCATCGGTTTTCCTTGCTGGTTCTGTTTCATATTGTTCTAGTCATGCACCAACGTTTCGGTATTTTAAAAATGCTAATTTTTGTCCTACAGATGAAAATTGTTAGAGATATCATAGTTCCAACAACTCTTCGGAATTCTTTTTAAATTTCATCGAAGCGCAAACGTCATAAATTGTGCGGCAAATTCAAGTGCATCGAATCTTCGTGCTACAACCATTCGAGCCTAACCTGCCTCGTCAGTCAATTAAATTCAACTCAAAAGGCTCAATGAACAACGAAAATTATGCATTTTTTATGAGTGAAGTGTAACAAAGCAATTCTAGTCAAATAAATTTGGTTAGTGTTTGCGTATCTTTTGCAGACAACACATCGGTGCGCTGAAAACTCTTGTGTATTCTGTGTTACTTTATTTTGAAAATACATGGGAATTAGCGCTCCCAGGGGGAAAATGTGGGGGCCCGAGCTGAGAGTTGGGTAGGCTTTCTTTTTGTTGCAATAAAATGTTTTTGTTATGTAAAGGACCACCTTTTTTCGGTTCACTGCTGTCCTGTTTTTCAGCACCTACTACTTTCTTCTTCAACTTTGGTCTTTTTCATAATTTTCTTTCACAACTTAATGTTTCTATTCCCTTTCTGCGTAGATTCCGCGTTTCCTTAATTCCATACTAAATGGTGCCTTCCTCCTCCCTCTCTTTGGATCGCATTTGTTGTTGCGGGTAGGGAGGCTAAAACTAACGACTAATCAATTAATTTGAAAACACATTCTTTCTATCCATTCCATGTCAGAAGATATCATCTACCAAGTCCTAAAAGAGGAAAATATATTGCACGCCTGATATTTTCTGTGTCCGTGATTTATGTTCGATTACACACACTATGATATTTACCAGTATTTATCATTTTATAGGAACATTTTTTGCATGGGTACGCGTTGTTTTTCGCACCCATTTATTTGCACTTGTTTATTTTAAAGTTCTCATTTGTTTACTTTAATGCATTCCCGTGCATCAAAACACCTCTTTATCGTACAATGGCTTACTGCATCTAAAAAACTAGCACATTTTAGATAAAATGCTACACTAGTCTAGCGACTGCTTGCTCAGCCGTGTTCTGGTGTCCATCCAAGGCTTCAAATATATCGTTAGTCTCATTCCTCTGATGAATAATATTCTTGTCACCTGCGGTGAGAATTCGTCCGACACGTGACAGGCGCTTGCGAGTAATGATGAAAATCATTTATTCATCGCTCACTGTCAGTCCCAATAACATGCTTCAGTGGGGCAGAGGAGCGTCCAAGACGCCCGTATCGATCTTGCAGGAAGATCGTGTCACTGGAATTGATCTCAGTGAGAATCTGAGGAGAAATCCTTCGCATCATGACCTGTCCTAACGGGAGCATATTTCATGTCAGAATACTTCAAACATCGTGGGCAGGGAAATTGAACAACATAGTTAGCAAGAATTATTGATCTTTAATCGTAAAGCGCTTTAAGGATTTCTCCAAATTAGGCTGAAGCTATTCGCTTCTCAGTGTGATTCATTTATTTCTTAATTTTAATCGTTAGAAACTGAAATAACTTGTATTGATTATCCGTGTATGGTTTTTTTGCTCGGTAAATTACTGAATAATTGCTCGCGTAGGCTGATGATTTCTTGTCATATTTTGTAGTTAATTTAAGCTAAAATCAAATCCCCGTAGTTCATTATTTTCAAACCCAGAGGGATGCGCTAGAGAGGATTACCCTTCAGATATGGCAGGAAGATAAGACCATCATTTCTCATGAGCATCTCAAGCTACTTACCACAGAATTACCCAAACTTTTTCAGGCGTCGGCTTAAATGGGTAACCCATCAAGGGTTTTAAATGTGAGTTGTATTTTGGGCTTAAATTGTGGATTCTAATTTGTGGGTTTCATTTAAATATTCTCTAGGCTTAACTTTCTTTCTTTGGTTTTCTTTCTCTCTCTCTCTCGTAAGGGCGCAGGTGTTCTGTGGTACCGACCGCATTTACGAATGTATTGGTCTCTAATTCTTTTTTCTTGCGTTACCTTCTCGTCTCATTGAGATGCTCACGCCTTCTTTGTCGAGCTGTGTCAACCGAGACACCCGAACTCCGCACTCTCATGACGCCTCTTTACTTCATCGAACCTTAACCTTTCACAGCATGAATTATTTTTGGAAATTTTGTAAATGCACTCGTCAGTAATGGCATCCAAATTGAGCTCTACCGCTTGAGGAGTGTATCGAACACATATCCTACTCGATCATTTTACGTATAGTATGTATGTTTCATTACAGGTACAAACCGTAGAAATGCACTTGTCTCAATTAATTCTTTCTATTTTAACTTGAACTTCATCCAGATTCTCAATGTTTATCGCCCAACTCAGCGCAAACTCATATTAAACCTTAAATACCCTTTTAATTGTTGACAGTTTTTTCGTCGACTTGTTCACTTTCATTCAATTTTTCATACCCTATTTATTTGTATTGCATTCCACAATACATTTAAACCGTCATAGATGATCAACATTCAACGTGACTCGTTGAAATGGAATATTTCTAGTTTTCAGGGAGCCATATTCTAATGGAATTGTTCATTTTTTTCAGGCCGCAACATGTTATTGAAGGCTTTGCCGTCGAGATGGATCAAGAAGTCCATTCAGTGCCCGATGACTTCGACGCATTCAGAACTTCAGAACCGACGTTGCATTCGACTTCTGTGGCTTGGCTCGCCCCTCATGAGCTCAGCCCTGGAAATTCAAAGACCACGTCACCCTCACCAAATCAGCTCTCTGCTGGTTCGAATTCTCGGCTAGTCGACGAAGAATCACTGTTATATGACCGTGAAAAATTCGTCACCCTTTCAGAAAGCCTGAAGACCACGTCACCATTGCCTCACCAGCGATCTACTAGCACTACTCAATTTAACGGGCAGACCGATCACCTTGCACAGTCAACCCTAGGTCGCGTTGGTTCTACTCGTCTTAGTCCAAACGATGTTTCGTTCATCCTTGTACCGTCTGAGGGCAACAGTAATTTCGGTTCCACTCAAGAAGAAAGGAATTCCTTCTATGAGGGAACTGATACAACTCCCCACGAAGGAATTGGTACAAAAGTTCCAGACTCGAATGAAGTTTCAAGAACGGTGCTTGCCGAGAAGAATTTGGTCGTCGCACAAGAGGTAAGTTTTGTTTTTCTATTTTCAATTTTCCCCTGTGGTATAATTTATTTCAATCGATTGTGGCTTAGATTTAGCATTTACATTTTAGAAATGACATTTTTCTCGCTTTTTAACGGTCTCTGGGATTGTTTCCACAGGCATTTTCAAATTGTTCTTTGTTCGGGTTAGTTTTCAACTTGATAGAGGCAACTTGTTTTCTTTATGCAGCAACTGGAACAGTACGCTCGGGTCTTGATTTAAGTGTATTTAGGAATCATGTTTTTAATACCTGCTAGACCACCTTGGGTTGCGCGTAATGCGAGTGATCAGTAGATTGTATCAGTTCAATAACTCATGATAAAAAATTTAAGTATTTTATACAGCTTGTTCTCTAACTCATGGTGCAAACTTTGACTTTTTGTATTGAAACCTAAAACAAACATTTATATGAATAACGAAATGCCCAAAAATGCTTCGTTATCGAGATATCGAATCATTGAAATTTATTTGATTTTAGGGAAATTTTTCACTTTCTTAATTGTGACGACCCACTATATGGCAACATTGGTGTGCTTTTCTAACTCTGGTGGGGACAGTCTTCCGAGTCTTAGTTAATGAAAACTCATCTGATTTCATTAGCTTTAATTATTACAAAATTGACATTACAAGATTTGCTCAAAATGCCTGCCCTGTTCGTCAATGCACATCTGAAACCTACGCAAAGCGATTTCCGAACACGATCGAACACTCGCGGATCATCCTCAATGCGTCCTGCAGCGCCCACTATCCTTTCAACAAGATCCAAATCTGTCTCCACTGGAGTCTCAAAATTAAACTCCTTATGTGTGTCCATAGGTATAAGTCCAAAGGTGTCATATCTCGAGATCTCGCTGGCCATAAAACTGGGCCAGAAAGTCTTATCCATCTGTTGTTATATGTACGGTCTAGGTCTCGTCGCACATTCATTGAGCAATGTGATGGACCACCGTCGTGCTGGAACCACATCTATAGTCGAATAGCCAAATGCACATCGTCAAGTAGGCCATGCAAAACCTCCCTTAGAAATACTTCATAGGACCCTCCTGTTACACGCTCAGGCAGCAAATATGGCCCGACTAAATTGTTAGAGACCATACCAGCCCACACATTTACACTGAACCGGTGTTTGTAATTACTCTGCTGCACAACGTGAGGCTTTATATTTTGCCGCATGTGGAAGTTGTTAAAAATACCACCGCGACTAAACGTTGCTCCATCAATGAAAATCACATACTTTGGAAACTCATTATCCTCTTGGTACTTATTCATAAATCAACGTATGAACCGTTCACGAGGGCTAAAGTCAGCTGGATTGAGCTCTTGCACTCTCTGAAAATGGTATGGGTGCATGCCGTTGTCATGGACAGTTTGCCATACTAGTGAGTGAGAACGTATTCCGAGTGCATTTGCCGTGGTTCGAGTGCTTGTGCTTTGGTTTGCTGCAATATGTTGTAGTATCCGCTCTTCATCGTCAGCGCGAGCTCGCTGAGGACGAAGACCACCAACATGTCTTCTGTTTACCTCAAAACTACCTGTGTCCAGTAGCCGCTGATGCAATCTTGTGAAACTACGATGATCAGGCGAATGGCGGTTGGGAAAACAATCTGTATAAAGTCTAGCAGCCCTTCTAGCATTGCCATTTGCCGCACAAAATGCCAAGATCATATCTGTCTTAATTTGTTAAACGATCCATCTTGTTAGGAGTGTTACACAACGTTCACCGACAGCAGATGACAGGTACACAAATGTTGCCATGTAGCGGGTCGTCACAATTAAAGTGAGAAATTTCCCTTATATCAAATAAATTTCAATGATTCGATATCTCGATAACGAAGCAATTTTGGGCATTTCGTTATTCACGAAAATGTGTTCGTTTTGGGTTTCAATACATAATGTCAAAGTTTGTATCATGAGTTAGAGAACACCCTGTATAATTGAGTATTTAAGTAATAAACCACAAATGAGTATATTCCATACTGCCATCTTCGAGGCAGGTGCGCTACATTAATCGCCCACGCCGAATTATAGAAAACATTCCGTCCTCTGGGGTATCTAGGACACTTCAGCCTCATTAGGTAATGTGTTCTGGTGGTGTCTGCAGTCGTCAGAAGGAATGGCGCCACTCAGTGGTGTTTCTTGCAACTCGCACCCAATTGCTCAACATTTCTTGTGTAAATCTGGGCAGACTTTAATATGATGAACTTTTAATTTTTTCCGTCCCAATTGTGAGAGAGGCTACTCGCAGAGGGCAATGTGAGATCCCTAGCTGTGAGTTTGGTAGGTCTTTTTTTTAGTTGAAATAAAATAGGTTTTTTGTTCTGGTGTGAACCGTCTTTTTCCGGTCTACTGTTCTATTTTTCAGCACCTCTGACTTTCTTCTTCAACTTCAATCTTGTTTCATAAACTTCATTCGCAACTTCTGTGTTTATGCGCAAGGATCTTGGAAATACACCTTGAGCAAAAATTCCGAGTTTCCTTAATTGTATACTACATAATGCTTTCATCTTCCCTCTCTTTGAAACCAATTTGTTGTGGTTAGAGAGACTGAGGCTAACGTATAATCTATCTGTGAAAGAGGCTAGCGTGCCAAGTCATCAAGCTCCCACACTAATGTCTTACTTTCTATCACATTCCGTCGTTCTTCTCTGTTCAAAAGCTTCCATTATTTTATGCCCTTATCAGGGAGTAACGTAACTCAAACTCAGAATTTTTGTGACCAGTGTAGGACAGAGAATCTACACCAAAGTTCTTTGCAATGATGGGTAGGAAAACTTCCAATGCCTCAATATCTTTTTTCATGCCAAATATATTCTTAAGTTAAACTCCAATATTCAAGTCTAAAACTTGAAAATTTCATGAGTAGTAATCATGAAATCATGATCACTGTTAAGAACCCTTTCGACAAAAAATCCTCTTGAAGGAGTTCAAAGTAGCTCTTTCAAAACAAATTAGAGTTCAGTGATTACAAGAATTATAAATATCTTTTTTGTTGCGTAGCAATTCAAATGATAGTATCCAAGTATTCACTGGCTAGAAGCTCTTACTTTTCTCGAGGAAAGGACTATCGAATTGTTCTTGCAATCTTGTGTGAGTATTGTTAATTCCTGTTCCTTATCACTCGTAATTCCAACTGAGCCACTGTTAACGATGTGCACCAAATCCATGATCTCTATGGATGTAAAACTCAACAGGAGCTGCAGCTTTTAGATGCGTGAAGATGCCCGTATCACTTCTATTTTCAGGGCTATTTTTCAAGGTTTCCCTGAATTTCTCTTTCAATATTCGAGGACAATGATACGTCCTTGTCCGTCCGCTACATAGCATTTCTGGACTTGAAACTCAGTGCGGTTGGTCTGGAAGATGTCGACAGCTATCACCGAGAGCTTGCTTAGAATAAGGAGGCTTCACCGAGACGACAGCGTAGCTGTCATGCCTCCAAATCCCATAGCATATGATTTGCCAGACATTGGTTGCCCAAGAACAGGGCTTTGCAGTGTGCTCTTGTAAATGCGTGGAAGACATTCGGCCCTGCGCATGAAAGCTTGAAATAATTCAAAGAATTTATCAATATTTCACGCGTCCAAAAACCATTTTCGACCGAGTTTGAACTGAAAATTTCGCATGCGCAGTAGTGAAGTGGAGATCGATGTGACATTATGTCCTTTTGGAGATAATGAAAGCTGCAGAGCAGTAAATAATGAGTCACTCGTGGCCAATAACGAGCAGGTGTTACCTACAGTATCACGAAGTGTTTAGGCTTCTATTTTCATAATAAGAATTTTATATTTTCAATTATGATAGGTGATTGTTTCGTAAAGATTTATTTTTTTGCACTTGTTATCTTATTTGTATGACCCATCTCTAAATGTGCTCGATAAGAACTGAAAAGGTTGTGCGTGTTTTGTTTCATCAAAAGTTGAACAAAATGATGAACCTCAGTCTGAATCGTTCAGAAACGTCATAAACATTTAGAAATCCTGAACAGAAATGCATGAACTTGACTAATGAGTAAATGTGTCACTTTTCTTTGCTCCAATTTCTGTTCCAAAAGCTACAAATCCGGAACAAAGATGGATGAACTTAACTAACGAGTAAAGCTTTCATTTTTCCAAGCCCCAGATTCTGTTTCAAAAGCTGCCGTGTAGATGAAAGGGTTCATGAACAGGTCTGTTGTTAAGTCCTTTACGAGTTAGGCGCACACCCACTCACGTCCGTCGAGCAGACATGCACCCTCCTTTTGTGCCGAGTTCATTGTGTCGGGAGGTGTCGGCCGTCGCTTCACCGTCGTTCGAACTATTGCCGTGTCAGTATTCATTTACATGCCATTACGGAGATCGATATGGCGTCGTGTTAGCTGGAACGAGCAGCCCTTTTGCGGGGTGTCGGCGTGGCAGTTCATGTATTGCGTCTACCGGGGAAATTTCCTCCGAAAAATGTATCGCTGAGGCTCCCAAGAAACCTTCTCTGAAATTTCTCTCAGCTTGTGGTCAGCGTTCAGCGTGAGATTTCAATGCAAGAGGTAGGTGTTTTGCGCGTAGTAAGGTAGGGATGAAGGAGTGGGCGTTGTATATCCAGTAGGGGATGGCTGCGTGTGGGATATCTTTAATTAACTTCTGTAAATGGTTTTGTAAATCAGTCAATGGTTTGTGAGAGAGCGTTTTTTACTTTATTTTGCTGGAACCTCAATCAAAATTCAATTCCAGGCAACTCGCGAAAAATAAAATCAATTCCCATTTTTAAGTAACGAAAAAACTGCGTTTGAAGTTTTGTTCGTGAATTTCTAAATATTTTCAATGCTTTCATAATTCAATCCATTTTCTCCTCTGTGATGTAAGGTATTTTGCTTTAGCATTTGCGAACTACATTTTCATAACAACGAGATAGTTGATGTACATTGCATTGGTCAATGATTTGGAGAAAAATGGCTAAAAATCGTGCAAAGAAGTTGAACTTGTTTCGAAAACCATCGGATCATAATTTAGACCAAACGTAGAGTAACTTTCGATTTACATTAGAAATCACCAAAAGTTTAGCGAAGTTGATCCAATTTTTAATTTTCTTAAATACGCCTTAGAGGCGACATAACTTCGGGCAGAGTTTTCCTGTTATTTTATTCGCTAAGTTTGTATTAAAACAATGTGACGTAAACCGACCAATCAGCTGCAACGCGCGCAATGCTGCTGGACGGCTGAGGTCAAGTCACAAGATAGGTCGTAGGTTAACACGTTTACCTCGATCGATTAAACTTCATTTTCAACTCAAATTTAAAGTTAAAAGTTGTTAACAATTATATGAATACTAAACATCAGCTGGGTCGGATAAATTACATTAATTGGAAAAGGAATTAACAGTTTTCAAACGACCCATCGATGGGTCGCATCACAGGCAAAGAGTTGAAGTGAGCACTGGGGTAGATTTCAATACACCTTTCGCCTTCAAAGCAGCACAGCTGGCTGCGCCTTCATTTGTTGACCTGGCAACTTTACAGGATTGCAAGACACCCAATTTTCTATTTATTTTGAAAAGTTTAAAACTTTAAGATTTCATATTAGTCATGCGAAATCGTCAGAATAACTTGAGCTGTGAACTGTACCGGGGCAATGAAGTTAACTGTTAAAAGACCCTAGCCTGCGAGTCTTTCGGAATTGTGAAGAGTGCCAGACTAGGAGTAACCAATGGTAACCCAATCAGAAATTTCTCTGAAAGTTAGGTTAACCGTCGATAGCGAGCACTGTATTATTGTCCCTATGTATTATCATTTTTATGGTATTCTGAAAAATGAGTTCTGCACTTGTAATTACCTAAATCCAAATAATTGTTTTAACAATCCGAGTCACATTTTCCTCGAACTTTACGCTCTCGTTTCTTCCCCGAGGAGTTGGAGCTACCGAAATTTTTGAGAATTTTAGGGCTCGGAAGAAGAAAAAAAACCTTGTCACGGACTCCAGCTGGGCTCGCCTTTTCGTTCATTGCTTGTGATGAAATTAGTGAAAAGGAATCTTAAATTTTACTGACCCCGACTTGGAGAAGGCTCTGGAGATTGGAGTACGTGACATGGGACCTGCATGGTAGGCGGGCTNTAATAATTACACATCTTTAACAGAAATCAAAATTTGGAGTTCAAAATATGACAATGATCCTCGGTATCAGTCGTTTACGTGATTGGATTGTTCAGTAAAAATTAAATGTGAAAAAATACAGAATTAGCTATTTAAAACATGAAGATGGACCAGCTAGAGCCGAAGCGCTTCAATGCATTCATGTAACGCCTAAAGTCATATTTTTGGTTTGAAATAATAACCGCATAATTTCTATTGGTCGGCAGAATGAAGTATATGTGGTACCTTGGATGCATCACCAAGAGACATCAATTTCAATTATGAGAAGTTTTCTAACATATGTAACTTCGTTTATTTCACACTAAACTACCACAGAAAAATGATGAAATTCGACACTTTACTTAGAAATTTATACGTGGTAATGTCTTCATACTTTTACTAAATTGAATATTGATGGACAAAAAGACCGAGGGAGTCGCTGTTAAATTTAAGAATTTTGCCCCACCAATGACGGGGTGTTTGTCTCCATCACCACTCAACATGAGAAGTAGAACCAAGAAAGAGCTGCCCAGGCGCACGAAACGTGTGAGGAACTTTTCTTATTGATTTTTCTATGGGGTGAGGTTTCTGACGATGGTCGTGTTGAAACTATACTTAGCCCGTCCCTGGCAAAGGTGTAGTAGCTCGAGTTCTTATAATTTGACTTTTTCAGAGTGCAATGAGTAAATGCATCTAAACCTAACATGTTACACACAGCCAGAGACAAGCTTATACGTCGATTCAGTCTTTGTCAACAGTTAACGAATTTCGCTTTGCAAATACATTGAATTATAATTTAAAATTTACTCTGGATGTGTAACGTTTTCAAAAATTGTCATTTGGAAATCTGTTATTAATACCATAAAATGACGCAAATGTCAATCTAATGCAGTATCTACGTACAGTGTAAATGCGTATAGCAATTTCTGAACTCGAAACATTGCGGGAAACTGCGAAGCTTTCGTTTCTGTGTCGGAAAACATTTTTCACTGGGTGATTTCTCAGTGATGAAAATCCCTACTTCGAGAACCAAAATCTGTATCAATTTTTTTTTAAGTATTCATATTAAAAAAAGACAGCTTTGAAGCTTGCTTAGGTTACTGCTTAGAAATAGTTAACCTCCTTTACGAAACTCGGTGAACTGCTCCACTTCCTGCGCTGTGGAGCAGAGGATGGAGCTGGTGGAACAGTTTACACTACTCCACTTCCTGCGCTGTGGAGCAGAAGATGGAGATGGTGGAACAGTTTACACTACTTCACTTCCTGCGCTGTGGAGCAGAAGATGGAGTTGGTTGATGAGTTTACACCACTCCACTTCCTGTGCTGTGGAGCAGAGGATGGAGCTGGTGGAACAGTTTACCTGCTTGAGCCGCCTCCCTGGCGCCCCACGTCTGACTTGCTTCGTTTGTATTCAGGCGGGGACCTTGGAATCAGATTTCCCGATGCGCTTGTCTAAAGATACTCCCGCCGTGTCCTTACTTTATTGATTCCCTTTGCATTCGGCCTGCCTTGAAGTTCGCTGGGTCACTTTTTTTCTCCACATGGGAACTTTAACTGCTGTGACAAATAGAAAATAATTATTTCAGCGGGACTTTTGAGGTGAACACCGTTAGTTATTATTTACGGTTTTTCCCCGCACATGAATGGGATTTATTTGGTAGGTAACTGTTTGATCCGATTAATATTATGATGAAGTGACATTTTGCTTCATGCGTTATGCGAGTGTTTACCATGTTTCGTGGATGGAAAACAATAATAGCTACAGCGGTATATAGGATTTAATTAAAATTCCGTGGATGCCGAGTGGAAGTAAACTTCTGACAGGGAACTCAAGTTACGATGCGCCACTTTTATCGCGTTTTATTGTTCGAATTTTTTCTTTAGTGTAGTAAAAAAGCATCCAAAGACAAGCCTTGTTGACAGCTCGGTTAGCCAAGAAGTTTTAATTCCAAACCTCAATTTTGATTCAAATTAAGTTAGCTCGAAAAGTTTAAGGCCGATGAAAACGGGCGTCCAGCCTTCATTAGAAGACATTAAATTCTAGAACTTAAATTTATGAATTTTAAATTTTTTTGCCAATTAAAGCTTCGTTTTTAGTCGGAATTCAATTGGTGCTAGCAGTGATCACTCGTTCTTAAAGCTATAGCCCCTTCATAGGGCGTAGAACGTATAATAAGCTTAGATTAGTAATGTTTGACCATCCGATACAATGGGGACTAGGCTCCCAAGGTGAGATATTGTCAAAACCCGTAGCTAAAAATAGGCCTTTGGAACTTCTTTCTTGCCAACTTCGTTTTTTCAGTTTAAAGCCTTCCTCCCTGTTTTTTTTTTTTTTGT
>JACJUY010003854.1:0-21989 GCA_014220935.1 Platorchestia sp. MABIK | reverse complement strand
TTGTCTACATGTGGGAAATACATACCTGAAATTATGCCGTGTATTTTTGAAACACCCTGTATAGTTTCTTTTTTCCACACTATATGACTCCTTCTCTTTTTCCTGTGCGAAGGAATCATTTAAATTCTTTGTCCTAGAAACGGAGCCTTAAACTAACCACTATGCTCTTAACTTTCTTGAAACGATTGACCCTCAAAAACGAATGCTGTTGATGTTTACCTCGCTACTTAATGCTTTTTTTAACAAATTCGAACGTTTATCTGTTTTTTGTTTGTCTCAACGTTTGTCTATCCAATCCTCGTTTTTTAAGTTGGTCTACCTGTTTCTTGGTTAAAGTTTGCCTTCCTGTTTTTTGTTTTTCTTGAAATTTGTCTTCCTGCTTCTTGTTTTTCCTATCGTAAGACTAACAAATAATGTTGCCGAGTACATGTTCATCAAGATCATAGCCGATACCGAAATGTGTTATCAACGCATTACTTACACCACGTACTCGGTGCTGGTGCCAGTAACATTCCCTGTTCCGCCCGGCGGTAATTCAAACAAGAATTCAACGGATTACAAGCGACGAATGCGTTGAAACATGCAACACTAGATGGTGAGGCTGGAACTCTCAACACAATGCAATAACGAAAGTAACTCAGAGGGACCTGGAAAATAATTGGTAACCATGTCAAGTAATAACATTTTCTCTGCAGTTTTTAGTTTATAAATATCTAGGCTAGGTTAACTTTATAGCAATCTACACAAGGATGCTAGGTGAAGAGCGAACATGAAAGAGTTGTAAGAAAATTACCAGCAGCGTTTTGGGGAGAAAAATAATACAAAATTTGAAAGTACGCTTCTTTTCTTTTAGAAGAAATGTTTGCTTGTAAACGCAGATGAAACCCAGCTTAAATATATTCGAACAAAAAATTTTGTAATTTTTTAGCCTGAAGCTTTTGTGCTACGTGAACTTTTACTCAGGAGTGCAGGATCACAAAGACTGGGACTTGTCTCGATAACGCTCGGCTTACTCGTGCACCCTCGCCTGAAGTGCTGCGTGAATCCAAGGCCCACATTGCAGGCCGCTAGAGCTCCTCTAGAGTGCCAAATCTGCGCCAGCTCGGATTAAACATTGCAACCCGAAACGTGCGTCATGATATTGCAGGAAGTGAAATCGCAACTCTGATGCAGTTTCTAACCGTAAATTCATGACCTTCATTCGTTGGTTACGGTATAAATGTTTTAATTTAATCCTTTACTGTTTCAAGAGTTTAAGCACTACCACAAATGAAATATTGCGATTCCAAAATATTTCAACTATATTCCATTCCACTAGTGCGTTAATCTCTTTCACGCACTGGCTTCCTTGCCGATACACAGCGCGTGAATTCATGCTCATGATGTTCTCTTGTAAAAATCACTGATTGATTCACATCAGAAAGCCAATGCTTCTGTCTTTTCTTCCACTTTGTATGTGGACTATTTACCATCTTATATTATGATTATTCGGAAATTTACGTATATTGTTATCGTATCATTGGAGAAACGTAAACGATAAAGGTATTCAAACGTTGGAGCAGTTTAAACAATTTTTACTTTTTATTGAGCTTAAAGTTGGAGGTTTGCCGAAGTACGCGCTGATATAAACAACTCATGTATTATGAGAACAAGAATAGCCCAAGTGCAGAAACAAAGGCTCTTGCGTAGAGAGTAATTTCTACACTCATTTTCGCAGTTGGGTGGTGGTTGTTGTGTGTGCCAACTTTCTTCGTACATAACTTTGTTATGTGTTTTGTAAAAAAGGATAAACGCAGTCGCTAAATAAAACAGGAAATTTGTTTATAATTATACGTAGCATTTTCCCTGTGAAAAGGTTAAAATTTAGGTTTCTTGCTACTGATCATCATAAAGTACATAAATTCAGAAAAATTTAATCATATTAAGAGTATATTGCTTCCTTCTGATTATCTCAGCTCTTATGGGTAAGTTTTTATTATTACTAGCTATCATACAAGCTGAGGCTTTCCGCTACTCAGTTTTCATCATTTAAAATTATTTCACTCAATAGCAGCTTCAATTTGCTCAGTTTGGGTTGAATTCGTGTTTCAATTCAATTTTAAGCAACACTAAACGAAAATTTTTAGGAACGCTCACAAGTCGGGCGTGATCATTAAATTTCATGTTGAGAACTTAACATTTGTATGCCATTAGTGAGTCGCTCCATAACGAACGTTGTTTCACATGACTTTGGACTCTCTCCCCGTACTCTAGAAGCACATATATTTGAAAAGTTGTCGTTTTCATTTCAGTGCATCCAGGTGAAATGCTTAAATATTCACTATAGTGTGCTTTGCGGACCCTCGTATTGTCTCTTGCTAGTGTTCTTTTTTCTGGTAAGTGCGGCGTCTTGTAGCTCTTTATGGCATGGCTCTAACTGCTGCCGTCTCAGCTGGCTTTATACAATCGTCAATGAGCGGCCGCTGGATCCCACGAGACAAATATTGTTCTCGAGACTCGACAGTATATGCGGCCCCAACGTAACTTGACAATTTATGTGTCTTCAACCCAGCTTAACAATATTTGGGCCGTCCACTCAGCTTGACAATATTTGTGTCTCGGACGCAACTTGACAATATTTGTGTCCCCGACACAACTTCCACGAGGTGCTTCCAGTTGCTAACAAATCCTCTGAATGCGAAGGCCACGCAAACCTCAACGCTAAAACTTCTCCGCAACTAGATTAAAGTCGCTCTTCATTTGCATTTAAAGCTCAACTTGGCGCTCATCGTTTTTTCCTTCTTGACTGCATGCTCGTCTTGATGGCGAATGATCGGTAGGAGCGGACCGACCGATAGAACTCGTTACATGGTTCAGTTTTCTTCGCGTCATTCCAGGATTAAAAATACGTTCATGTCGTGTTTGAAAACAGTTTACAGCGATGACGTTTTCATTTAGAGCAACCAAATACGATGTTGTTTAAATTCAACGATTGTAGTGCGTTTTTTTTTCTTTGTTTGCCGGCGGTTTCAAACTGCGATGGATTACACAATGCCGACGCTCTCGTTGAATTTCACGCTCGGCGCTTGAGTGCGCAAAGCGACGGCAACTCTGAGAACGAGGGCGAATGTTTCTGTACGATTTCTTCATGTAATAATGACCAGATGTGTGCATTTGCGTCCTCTTCTTGCATTTTGAAGCATCGTCCGGGGCTTTTATATGCGGGACACTCGTTTCGGGCGCACTTTAATTGATCACGCTGGACTGCGCGTCGTAATGGTCCTCTTCACTATGACAACCTCCAGCGATAGCTTCTGTTCTTTTTTAGTTGAGTCGCCGGTGCTTTAACAATCCTACGGCGATCTCAAGTGGAATTTGCTGGTATAATAATGGCAAACGAAAGCCCGTTTTTGGTTTAGCCTTCGCTCAAGTTGCAGACTGCCGATATGGGTCAAGTTTCAAAACAAAAAAGTGATGACCATTATTTTTTCCAATTGGTCTCTGTGAAATGGAAATTATTTTTTATCTCTTCGTAGAAAACTGTTGGCAAGATGTCATTTTTTTCTCGTGTAGCGTACTGTAACAATAAATTCTTCATTACTCTCTTCAGCACCTCCATGGCTGCTCTCCAACTGCCTCTCATACGAATGTAGAGAAAAGGGCTCCGTTAATGTAACTAGCCTTTTTCTCAAGAATCCGAGATGGTTGCAGAGTTCAAGGCCCGTGTCAGGTCTGGAGTAGTCACCGTCGCTGCAGTGACCGTCACATTCTCTGCAAATGTCACAGGCTACTCGTACTTGTAACAGGTTCAGAAACCTTGCAAGAATTGCCTGTCAGATCAGGTTTTTGCCGGATTTTATTTTTCCTTCTTCCTTTCAAGAATTTCCGTCCAGACGTCTGCCCCAGTGCGATTTCTGCCCTCTTTTATTTCTACATTCAGTACGAGATTTTTTTTGTGGGTAAAAGACCCGCCTTCACTACGATGCAACTCAGACATGCCAGGTTGGTCGTGTAACACTACGGACTGAAAACAAAGCTCAGCTCCAATCCGCATCGAAGATAAGTAAAATTTTGCTTCCACTGATGGAGTTTGTCGAATCATTGAGATTTAACAAATTCGTAAAATGTTTCACGCAATTATAATGAACCGACATCGTTCTAATTTTTTTTTTTTTTGATGCACTGGAATATTAATTTATGAGGGAGCGCCGTTTGATGAACTCTTTTGCAGTTTTAATATAGTTTATTTCCGTTTCTGCATATGCAACTCAAATGCGTGTTCATTGCATCTCGTTACACAGGCAGAGTTTGAGGTAAAATATTTCTTCTCTTCCTCATATCATTTCTTTACTTCTTCGAGGACAGGGCACTCCCAGGAGGTAAATGTGTAGTCCCGAACTGAGAGCGAGGCAGGCGTGCTTTTTGTTGAAGTATGATGTTTTTTTAAGGATCATCTTTTTTCCTATTCACTGCTGTCCTGTTTTTCAGTCCCTCTGATGTCCTTTATCAACTTTTATGGCGTTTCATAAGCTTCCTTCACAACTTATTATTTTTGAAAGCAGGGATCTTCTGTGTGATCAAACGTTGCGCGTAGATTCTGCGTTCCATTAACCCCACACAAAAAGGTGTCTTCATCCTTCTTCTCTTTAGGACACCTTCGTTTTGATTAGGAAAGCGTCCCCTAACGTATAATCAAATTTAACAGTAAAATGGAGTCGATAACATAGGGAGAGACGTTCTTAAAACTTTGAATATGTATGACTGCTGACAAAATATTACGTACCTACTCAACAGACTTTCGCTCATCAAGATTGGTATTGAAAAATAACATACAATGAACATTTTTATTTTATCTAAAATTAGTTTAAAGTTGATTCGTTATTCATTGTTTGCTTCTATAACTCGGGAATTTCACATGTCATCTGTAATCTTTCCGTCACCCAAAGAGTTGACATACTTTCATATTAACAGAACTAACTTCTCAAAAGAGTCTTTAATAGTGGTCCAGCTTGTGTGATATATTCCATTTTAAGCGAGATGTAGCAGTTGAATGCTTTTAGATGGCCTTCGTGTAAGTAGTGCGCTTCTAGTGATGCAATATTAAGGTGTTTGTTCATTGAATTAAACAGGAAAGAAGAGAGGTGTTGCTGTGTTAGTGCCGTTGCTATAGCAATCTTGCCGTGAACTCTTCTTGCAGCGTCAACAATCAATGTTCATGGCATTCAGAGCCCGTTCATAGGACATGTTCATTATAGATGCTTAGCTTCAGTAGGCGGAACATCGGTCAGCATTTCGAACATCCTGTACTCGCCTCCGTCTGTTCTTGCTGACTCAGCTTCGCTGCAAGGACCGGCCTCCAATGGATGTCCGTGCCCTTTTTCCCGAGATCTTGTATTGTTTTAGCTGTCATCTCCAGTCCTTGTCCCAAAGGCTCATCGCATTCATAGCTTTAGAGCCTTTTCGTCCGTTTTTACGGTGGTTTCTACCATGTTTTTAATCTCGACAATGACTTATTTTTGTCGAGATATAACTCGAGCCGAAGCGCTTTGAAAAATGTTTACGGCCATTCGGCTTCTTTTTCGTCGCTCCTTCACGTTTTGATGAGTTTGTCCAGTAACGTTAATGAAGGTTTCAAAATTATAAATTCAGAGCCTTGAACTATAAAAAATTTATTCTGTAACTGAAGATCTAAACTGATTAATAATTCTACACTAACACATGATTGTAATTTTGCTATTTTACCATCGCACCATCGTTTTCTTCAGAAATCTACATCTTATTTTCGCCTGTGAAATCAATATCCATTTTTGTTGCCTGTGCTATCCATTTCCATATATCTTCTGAGCAGTCCGGTATGATTTTCAATGAAATCATTCGTGATAATTTTAAAATTACGACAGAATACCTCTTGCGGAATAATTTTTTAATTGAAAAAGGCTAATTTTTTTTAAATGAAATACGATGTTTGTGTTAGAGTTTAATTCGAACTGAATTAAGAACACATGATACAAAACCGCGAAGTTATTGAGTTATTCAGAGACTTTAAAGTTGATACGCTGTACAAATTAAGATCTGAATGACTATGAATGTGATCTAAAAAAATTCACCGAACCCATTTAATTTTCTCGCGCTTCAATTTTTTCTCAGAATTCATGTCGATAACCACATTATATTCCAGCCGATAACGCTCACGTTATGGAAAATTCCCCTTGGATTCTGAATATAATTCCCCTCAGGGGGAGACAATTATTGTAACTATGGGAATGAGCGCTCCCAGGGGGAAAATGTGAGGGCCCGAGCTGAGAGTTAGGTAGGCCTTCTTTTTGTTGAAATAAATTTTTTTTTGTCATGTTAGGGATCACCTTATTTCGGTTCACTGCCGTCCTGTTTTTCAGCACCTACTACTTTCTTCTTCAACTTTTATCTTGTTTCATGAACTTCTTTCTCAACTTACTGTTTCTATGCCCTTTCTGCATAGATTCCGCGTTCCCTTAACTCCATACTAAATGGTGCCTTCCTTCTTCCTCTCTTTGGATCGCATTTGTTGCGAATAGTGAGGCTTAAACTAAAAAATGATCTAATCTAATCTCTGAATCTAATTTGCAAACACTAGTATAAAATCATAACTTGGCTTTAGGAAATTATTGGAACTCTTGTGTTGTGTTTCAGATCAAGCTGTCGCAGGATCTGTACGCTTTGCGACCTCACATCCCCCACAAATTTGAAGCCGTCACGTCGCCTCGAGCTGTCACCTCTGGGACCTTCTACTGGGTGCTCCCTCAGGGCAGTGCTGTGCTCACGTCAGGTCAGTGCTGTGCTCACGTCAGGTCAGTGTTGTGCTCACATCAGGTCAGTGCTGTGCTCACATCAGGTCAGTGTTGTGCTCACGTCAGGTCAGTGTTGTGCTCACGTCAGGTCAGTGTTGTGCTCACATCAGGTCAGTGTTGTGCTCATTCACAGTCTAACTTTTACGCCGGAGCATCTATGATTTCAGCCGCCCAAGCATAGTTTCTGCACTGGACGGCTATATCCCCTCAAGGGTATATAACTATTGTATCTTGGGAATTGTGCCAATAGGATATAGAATTTGTTTTCCATTTTATCACGGGACAGCTTTTTTGGTTCACTGTTGTTCATTTTTTCGGTTTCTGTGACTTTTCCTCGCGGTAAAATCACATAGGACTTGAATGATAGTGATAATATTCCTTTGAATTTTAAAATATGTAATGTAGATCGTTTTAAAGTTAATGGTGCATAACTGAGTTTAATCTTTGTGAGTGTAGACACATTTAGGTCCGTTTTTTTTTCTTCAGTGGATTAGTTTAAAAACTAACGGCAACGAAGTGTGTGGCTGAACGTAATCCTGAATGCTGACGGTGATGAATCTTGTGATACCAAGAAACGACGCATTAGAACTAGTACCGTGCAAATGTTTGCAACAGGTGTGTAAAACAAAAAATTAACATCAGCAGAGCTCTGAAATTGCTCAAAAAAAACTGACTGGGGTTGTCACAAAAAAAAAATTAAAGTGTTCTGAAACTGCAAAATTAAACTAAATTAGAAAATAAAGAAAGAAAAATACTTCAGCAATGTACTGAAATTGCTTATCTAACCAATATCTTGCCTGGAGGTGCTAGACCCCATAGCATGGGATGAACAAACCTAACAAGTCTAAGCCTATTGCCTATCATATTCCTCCTGAGGGATAAAATTGATGAAAAAGTAATTCACCATTTTTGGACTGATCTTTTATTCATTTATTGGTTTTTTATTCTTATGCTCAATTTTTGAAGTTATGAAGCGAATGACGTTCTAGTTAATTTGTGACTTCTTTTTTACAGCATTCTGTATAACACTACTTTTATTTCCATTCTTTGTGCTCCGTGGTCAAATTCGTGCACATTATAATCGAACATCTCACTGGCTACATTGTCTCACAACTATTTCTAGAACAACATCTAGGCCACCGTATTAAATGCGTATTAAATTGGTGATTTTACGTTTAAAAAGCCGTATCCATTGACGTCAGTAATTACTAGCTTGCAAATAGCAGGGCGGCGTTTTTTGGATCGTTGCGTGTGTGTCACAGAGCTGCTTCACCTCCGCACGTCTCGCCTGCTATCAAAGCAGTCACCCATTAGCGCTCAGTCGATATGAGATTTGCTCTCAGGAACACCTGCTGTATAGCACCGCGGTGTCATTTGGACGACTTTTTTCAGCCCATTGTGAAGGTTCTCTTCAATCTTTCAAGCTGGGTTTGAATTGTCAGGTTTCTTGTTTGTTTTGATACGTGAAAATGTAAGTTAAAAATCAAGGCGAAAAAAGGAAGAAAGACAATATGGCAATACGTGACCCGTTAAACGATAAATTTGAGTTTTTTCGTACCAAGCATGCATGCCTGCGTACATGACTTGAATAGTTTTTGTTGAACTAGCGTCATAAGGTATCTTCTATTCCTGTGCTCTGCAGGTGAAGCATTAGCAGAGTATGAAAATTATACCAATTCGTCATTCTGCAGATCAGCGATATTTCAAATTCTTAAACGTCTTTTTGGGAGTCAATGGAGCTGATGGATTAAGTCATCTGTACACATTTCATCAATCAGCTCACAAATGTGAACTCACTCTCACTTCATGATAGCGATTACATGTGTCAGAAAGCCCTGCTCTCTAATCATACCTCATGCGCGTGTCGGAAACATCTCACTTGAGCTCACAACACTCAATGGAGAACAAGCTCGTAATTACCACGCTTCTTGTACGTTGAGTTAGTGACTGTAATTCATCACAATGTAGCGCACAGTATTCTCATGACAGCCACCATGCCATCACCGGAACCAGCAACACTGTCATCACGCTATAATTTCGCTAACATCACTTCGTCACAGTTTGTTCTCTGTGGCTGCTCAATCAATGGAGGCCTTCACGTCAGGCTGCACTGTTAGCCTCGTGTTTACCTCGACTTGGATCAATTAGGGCCGAGCTGAGGCCCTGGGGAGCTGAGGCCGCCCTTGTAGTACCTCTTCTTTTCACAGCCAGCGTTGTGTGTGCGACGTCCACTTCTATTTCTTACTTACGTCTCCAATAGCGTCGAAGATTAGTGAGGGAGCTTCCTCATATGAGTGTGCAAAGTTTTCTATCTTCTTGAGGGCTAGATTTTATTTTCATATTAGTTCTTGAGTATTTCACTCGTGACACACATTTAGGACTTGTCGTTTGTCACAGGACTTGTCCTCTATTGGGATAATTTTTCACGTAAGAGCGGAAACTTTGACGCGAAATTGATTAAATTTAGCCTTTTAATTTAATCAAAAGAAATAAAATCCAGTGATAGTTTCAATCCTTTTTCGCTGTAGATTCGTAAACTCGCAAAGTGATGCATTATTTAGCTACTATGCCTGGGGGTCAGCAAAGGATGTCATAGTTGTTCTTTTATCATGGCAAGAACTAACACACTATCGCGCGCATGTGATGCTGGCGCTTGTCTGTCAATTTTGTAGCTTTTGCGTTGCTTTTCTGGATTCCCATTATTGCTTCAAATAATCAAAACTACAGATGACATTAACGATTTGGGGTTCCCTAAGTGCCTCGAAATTGTGGAAGTAAAAGCAGCAAAAGTGTATGTATAAAGTATGACAAAGGTGCTTTTTTTGATTGTTTTCCAGAATTCGAATCATTTATTCCAGAAATTGTGTTGCTTATAAGGAAAAGTAATTCTATTATATGTGTCTGCTCCAGTTCGTGTGCGAATTTGTGATTTCATGGTTCACTTATTTTACCCTGATGTGCCATTACTGGGTGGGCAGTGGTGATGAGTCCTGTTTGTTTATTGTGCCGAACGGGCGACAGAATAACGTCTTTACTCCGGAACATTCTATAAAATGGATCTCTTTCACAGGGTAAAAGCTTGGTCATGTTTAATTATTGAGGTTCAACTTTCATTTTAGAAAGGATCATAATCAAAATAACTCAAAACATTGTGTAAATTTGGAGATGTGAATAAAATGTAAAGCTTTATATCCTGAATACTCGATGTGAAGTGTTACTCTTTTGTGATGACATTAAAAAGCCTTCAGTGCTCAAATGAGTCGTCATCCTTCTACATTCAACACAACTTTCTGTTTATGTTAAAAAAATGTTTTCTTTCTGGATCTGACAGGAGTAGTTCTTGAAGTCATATTATAGAAGTAGAATGTGTGTTTGAACATGCACGGGTAACTAATCAAATCTTCGTTTGAAAGTGTCTACACTTACGGGTCATTTTCTTGTAAATAAACTTCTTCTGCAAAACCTCGACAATCTTTCTACCTGAAGAAGAGAGTGTGCGCTTCCAAACCTTAGTTTTTCGAGCATCTTGTAAGCAGTAATTCGTGTCGCAAAAAATGTCAGTGGTTATAGGCGTGGTTGTTTGACTTTACTATTTTTCCTTTCGTCTGTCTCCACGTGAGCAAATTTACGTGCCCAACAACCGACCTTTTGGAGAAAAGTCTGTCTTTTGCTGTTCTCGGTGCAAGCTCATTGCGTTTTCTCGTCTGTTCCGAGAAACTGAAGCAGCCTCTGAGCTTTACTTCCTTTAGCGGGCTGTGCATGCGATGATGTGGTGTTGCTTGAAACAAGTCCTAACTGAGCATCTGCTTCGGATTACTTCAAGCTAGAAGATACAGTGCTTAGAAATAGATGACGGTCGTATTTCTTTGGTCACATGTAGTGAGAGCACTTTGTAGCCGGATCATAACTATTGATGTAATTATTCAAATATTCTTCCTTCCGTTGAACTTAGTCGAGTAATTTTTCTGGTATAGAATAACAGAATTTTTCCTAAGTGATCGAGCTGAGAATAAGCTAAAATATAATGCTGAAGCATCTGTTTCGAAGACAATTCTGGTTTCTTAGGTTCGGTTTTTTCGGGAGATTTAACTCTTCAACGTTTTGTACAGTACCGATGGCCAGAGGCTAAGTTAGAGCAAGTTAGGACATGTCAGGTTTGACCAGAGTAGTTGAGGTTCATTTGGAAAAATTTTGCAAAATTCATGCTGAAGGTTAGGTTGACCTGAGCTGAATTGTGAGACTTGTCTAATTGCAAAAATTGAGTTGGCTCAGGCTAGGTAAAATTAAAATTTGGTGTTATGGCATTTATAGCAAGTAAAATGTTTGAATAATTTTTAAAAATAATTGCAATTGGGAACTTCAGCTGAATTGATCAGCTTTGGTCTTATTTAGGGATGTTAAAGTTTGAATTTTTAAATGAACGATCATCGAAAATTTTATCAAAGCGAGATTGGAAGCGTGTTGGCTCCTATGACAAATTTCTGAAATCTCTTGTTTTGTCTAGGGATGACTTTATGGAATTGACAACTATGGTCCAATTTTTCCCACGGCCTGAGGTTAAATCTTAGCGAAATAGGAATAGAGTGCAAAAGGGAAAAAATGTTGAAAACTTCAAAATCTTGACTGTTGTAACTGGGTTTGCTGCAGTGACGTCGTGGAAGACAATGCCGAATATTTATAAGAGTTATGTTTAAAATAAGGCTTATATTTCTTTTGATATTTACATTTTCACATCTCGTTTTTCATGTGCCATGTGCACTAAAGAAAACTTTTTTTCATGTACCTCCGTCGTTACCCCTACTAGATTGTGGGCTATTAAGAAAAGGTACTTAAATGTTACGTACAAGATCCGTAGACTTTCTCCGGATTTACCCGTTCTCTATTAAAAAGCTGAGCTATGATTTTCTTCTAATTATATAGCTAACTATTCTATTTTTTCATTTGCTCTACCACTACGTGCGTTTTTAGCTCTGGCTGGAAGTTAAAGTTAACTCATTTATTGTTTTCCAAACATGTTCATTGTATTATAAATTGTGCTTTGCTTCATTCATGTTGTAAAGTTACTTGTAGTTATATACTGAACCTGTGATAGTCAACAAGTGTCGGTAATAATGCAACACATGAACATATCCACAGTTTACTAACGATAACGATTGAACACTTGGTTTCACTTTCCTCATTCCACATTCAATCTCAAGTGCACAAATCATGATGGAAGTTATAGAAAAATCGTTCAGTTGGCTTTCTGACAGCGTTTCATTGTGGAACCCTTGGAATTTTGTTTTTCAGAAGTACATCATTTGAAAACACTGCGTGCACAAGTCTGTTCCTAATTCTGTGGGTGGACTCGAACAGCATTTTTTAAAATGCTCAGGACTTTTCCAGCACTGAACTGTGGCCAAGCCAAAATTTGAGGGTTAAATTACTCAGTGGAGGATGCAGCGAGTGTGGTGTGGTGTATTACTGCCATGTTGCGCTTGTTCTGGTCATGTCAGTCCTGCACCACGTGCAGGACTGACATGACAGTCCTGCACCACGTGCACCTCACCGGGACACCACTATTGTATCTATGGGAATCAGCGCTTCCAGAAGGGGATATATGGGATCCCTAGCAGGTTGTGCAAGCTTTGTTGATTGAAATACTAAGTTTTTGTTTTGTTACGGAACATTTTTTGGTTCACTACTCGCGTGCTGTATCAGTACCTGTTACTTTCTTCTTCGGTTTTTATCTCGTTTCATAAACTTCATTTACAATTAACGGTTTCTATGCGCAAGAGGTATTTTGTGAGAACGCACCTAGTGCATAGATTCCATGTTCCCCTTATTCCATACTTAAAGGTGCTTTCCTTCATCCTCTCTGTGGAACATCCTTTTTGAGGCTGGGAACTTAACAAATTTAGACCTGCAGTTGTGTGATAAATTTTTGCCGTGGTATATTTGCCGATGCTTCCCCTCAGGGGGATACAACTGTTGAATCAATGGGAATAAGCGCTCCTAGGGGGACTATGTGACGGCCCGAATTAAGGGTTAGGTAGACTTCCCTTTTGTTGAAATCAAATAGGTTTTTGTTCTGTTACGGACCATCTTTTTTCGGTTCACTGCTGTCCTGTTTTTCAGTTCCTACTACTTTCTTCTTCAACTTTTTCTCGTTTCATGAACTTCTTTCTTTGCTTACTGTTTCTGTGCACCTTGTGCTTAGATTCCGCGTTTCCTCAACTCCACACTAAATGGTGGCTTCCTCCTTCCTCTCTTGGAACATCTTTGTCGAGGTTAAAGGGCGGCTAAAACTTTCGTACATAACAATAATTATAATAATAATAATAATAATAATAATAATAGTAATAATGTGCCGATACTGTGTACATTATCGTGCTTATTGTTGCCGCTCGCACCTGTTTCAGATATTATTTATTGTTACCACGCAAGCTAGTATCACTATCGTGCTTACTGTTGCCACGCGAGCCTGTTTCAGCTATTGCTTATTGTTGCCGTGCGAGTTAGATTCAGTCTCGTGCTTATTGTCCTCATCGTCCTCATTGTTTGTGGTCAAGCCTGTTTCAAATACTGCTTATGGTTGCCACGCTAACCGGCTTCAGACATCGCTCATTGTTGCCACGCTAGCCGGCTTCAGACATTGCTCATTGTTGCCACTCTACCCTATTTCAGACATCGCTCATTGTTGCTACGCTAGCCTGTTTATCGCTCATTGTTGCCACGCTAGCCGGCTTCAGACATCGCTCATTGTTGCCACGCTAGCCTGTTTCAGACATCGCTCATTGTTGCCACGCTAGCCTGTTTCAGACATCGCTTATTGCCGACGCGCACCGCACGTTCTGAGCCGATCCCTGATCCCGCGAGCGAGGTCGCTACGGCTCCCTTGTCTCCTTGAGTGATCCATCAAAAGTTTGCGTGCTGTCTCCTCTCTGTTTGTCCCGCCTAAATTTATTGCTGTGTCGAAACTACTTGGACACCATTTATATGCTCTCGATCGTGCTCCTGCCGTCTTTTTTATTTTCCTGCCAAAATCAAAGTTTGTGTCGGTTTTTTGGGGGATTCGGTTTTGGCTCGTGCTCGACATTTTTGTTCGCTCCCAACAAACGTTGCGGTTTTAGGAATGCTTTGGCAGTCGAAGAATTCAGTAATCGCTTTCGTGGCATCTCGTGGTGGTCGAATAGCTATTGTATAGGATGTATAAATAAATCTTATTCTGCGCTACATGGAAGAATTTTGCATTAGGAATAGTTTTTCCTTATCATGGCGTGAGCGAGATGAAAAAGATCGAGACTCGAAAATCATAACTAAAATGATTCGAAGAGATGTTGTTCTATTTTAACCTGGTATTATAGTAACATTTCACTTTTATTTATATTCGTTTATTTTAATACCTCATTTTTCATTCTAATCTCCGTTTAGGTGAATCCAGCGTCGTAGAGGTTACAATTACTTCACGTTCGTGTTCATTTCTAATCTAGTTCTAGTCGCTCCTAATATGTCATATGTTCTGATCGCGGTAATTATCAAATCACTTCAGTATTAAGAATGCAATTCAATCATTTAAGCACAGAATTTCAACCATTCTAGTACACTGTGTGTCACTCATCTAAGTACACTGTATGTGACTCAGTCATTGAAGTACGAGGTACTAAACTTCCGCTATTGAGTAAATTTGAGTCAACCAGCTAAGTTGATTGTGTGTACTTGGTGTGGCACTCCTCAAGGAGATATATTTATTGTACCTATAGGAATTAGCGCTCGCAGGGGGAAAATGTGTGAGGGCCCGAGCTGAGAGTTAGGTAGGCCTTCTTTTTTGTTTAAATAAAATGCTTTTTTTTGTGATGTTGAAGACAACTTTTTTCGGTTCACCGCTGTCTTGTTTTTCTGCACCTGCTACTTTCTTCTTGAACTTTTATCTTGTTTCATGAACTTCTTTCTCAACTTGCTGTCTCTATGCCCCTTCTGCATAGATTTCGTGTTCCCTTATCTCCATTCTATATGGTGCCTTCCTCCTTCCGCTTTTCGATACTCTCTTATTTAGCGTTTAGGGAGACTTAAACTAACATATAATCTAATCTAACTTTGTGAGGCAGCTGAAATGAACCCAACACAGCCCAACAAAATGCACTGAGGTACATTTAGCCCATTGACGTACGGGAGATTGAAGGAAGGAGAGTGCACTGCCGACCCGTTAGCACAGCGACGCTGCCTCAACTCATGAGATGCAGGCTTTGTTTGCTCCCACCGTAAACATGGGGCTGAGCTTCCTCCACCTGACCTTGGTCATGTCACATCTTCCCAGAAATTTGCTCGCCACCCTCTCACATCTCCCCCTGCTCACTGCACTCGTCCAACTCGCTTTTTGTGTTCGTACTGGTCAGTAAGAGAGAGCACGTGTGTTGAGTGTCTACCTTACTGAGTATCTACCTCTCGTTCACTCACCTACAAAACTGGCTCCTCACGTTCACTCAGCATCTACAAAACTCACTCCATACGCTAATGTAGTGTCTGTAGAGCTCATGTGCTCGGATTCATGTTATTCCAAAAATATACACACGTTCTTCATGTTCATCATATTCCAACGTACATCACTCGCAATGTCTACTGTACTTCTCCAATGCTCCTGATGCATCGTCTTTCATAAGAGTTCACCGCTCACGTTCTCGTGGCTCTTGAATGAGCAAACACGAGTGAAGTGAGGCTGTTGCACCTCCGGAAGTTGCTCTTTAGGTGTTCGCACGGTGCCTGTGAAGACGATAAGCTCGCACTGCCTTCTGATAGAGGTTCAGAACTCTTCTGTTGCCTTCGTTTGGTTGCTCCTTTCGTCGCATTATTTTTCAGAGCTGGAAGAATGTAAGGAAGGGTTTCATAAAAATGAAAGAGCAAGATAAGCTACTGGTAGCTTATCTTGATAAGTAGCTTATCTTGCTCTTTCATTTTTATTACGATTGCTACGGCTCCCTGATGACTTTGAAGGGTTTCATGTTTAGTACCAATTAATATAATTGTTTTTCTGGTTTCCACGAGATACGCTGCTGTGAAATTTCAAAAACTTTAATGATTTCAATACAAAAAGAAGAAATGGTGAAAACAGAAATAGGTTTGCTTGATGGCAAGAGTAAACGAAAGACCGTAAGACAAAAAGAAAAAATCTTTCATAACTAGAGTGTAATGATGCACAATACCCGCCGTAGATATTTTTAAATAGTTCACCTCTAAGCACGTAAAATTAGCTACACAGCAGAGAGATACGAGTAGAACTAAGGTAACTATTCCACAAACATTACCTAGAAAAGGTGCAAGGTCCCGAGTTAAAGGTTAGGTGGGCTTTTCTTTCGTTGAAATAGAATTGTTTTATTTTCTATGTTTTGTTACGGACCATCTTTCTCTGATTCACTGCTGTCCTTTTTATCATCGCTTATTACTTTATTCCTAAAATTTTATCTTGTTCCATAAGCTTCTTCCAAATCTACTGTTTGTGTGCGCAGGGACACACTTTGTGCAAAGATTCTCGGTTCTTTTAACCTCACAGTAAATGGTACCTCCCTACTTCCTCTTTTGGGAATAACTTCATGTTCCCATGATCATTTTAAGTAACACAAAACAGTTGACCTTTTTTTGGTTGAAATGCGTCACTTGTTTCTTCTCAGAGGCAAACGTCCAATAGAGACTGAGAATATTTGACGCCGCGTCGACACTGGTAAAGTACTGCAATTGAGTTCGTCCAAACGACTCCATTCGATTGTCTTGTTCCTAATCCTATTACAAGATCGTTGGAAAACTTCCCTAGACGCTTTTTTTGTGGGACGGAGGAACGCAAGCCATGAAAGGTGTCTGTGAAGTGTTCTTCGGGCATCCCGAGTTTTGATGAGCTCTCACGAAAGACGTATGTTTCTTCGGCATGCGGCTACTGAAAAACTTCGTCTTCTTGACACGGTTTCCAAGTTCCCTTTTAGGGAAGGTTCCGCCATCGCTCTAGGCCAGCTCGTGCACGCATCATTGTTTTGTTACGCGCTTGCTATTTTTACAGCCTTCTGTTCAAATATTTACGAGGAATAGCTCCTACAACATTATTTTGTAAATTTCTGCCGTAGGGTATGTGTTGACGAGTAATAGTCTTTCATTCTATGCTTGGAAGCGCGCAAAACTTGTGCATTTCAGTAGGAAAAAGGACTTGCTTGTAATGGTCGTCCTAGTCACAAAGCAACTTGGTTTATGTTGTTATTTTTAGCAAGTGCTGCAACATGAGCGGCGGGTTATTTTAGGTTATGTTGTAGGCTAGCAGGCCTTACCTTTCTTTTTCCAGACTCTCCTCATTTTTTGTGTAACCGACCTCACATGCAGATATTTTCCGAGTTTTTAATTAAATACTCCATTTCAATATCTCGTGTCACTGCATCACATTGCATTTGTTGAAAATCAGTTTGAAAGAAGATAATTAATAAATTTCAACAACATAATTAAGAGTAGAGCCTTAGCTGGCTTAAAATAGCTACTCCCTTGCTCAACTCGCTCCAGGTTTTAAATGAATAATGAAATTCATCTCCTCTAACGGGCAAATATAATTTAAAACGCCAAAAGATAAGTGTGCATCAATCAATAGTATTGTAAATTAAAGGAATGAGTAAATAAGTCGTTCACCGCAGAAACCGTTGGTGTACCTACTCATAAATTTATTAGATATTGTCAAATGAATTTCTGCTTCTTAATCCTGCTACATTCACATTTCATTTATTCGGCACATCTGTGAGCTCTATCAATGATCCAAACTAATATCAATAAAGCATACACGATGCGGATTAATTACAGCGCTTCACGCCGATTTCACTTTTCACGTCACAGATTTCGTTCCGTGAAATTCACTTAACCGAGTAATTTGCAAATGCCCATAAACTCAGCGATGAATTAGCTGTAGACTAGAATTTCTCGCAGTGATTGATAACGCGTTGATTGAACTGAAGATGCCATGAATCAGCATGATGCGATCAGGAGTGGAAACTTGTAAAATAATTAATGAACATGAAAGCGACGTCAAAAAGTTTCAGCACAGAATGTCACAACATCAAAGACGATGCGAACACGAGTTGGGTCAGATAACCATGGTTAGGAAATGTCATGAAGTGGGTTAATAGCTTCATGATGCAAGGGTTTCGCATGCAATGAGCTAATGAAAATTTGAACCTGGTAAACTTTTAAATGTTATAAATCTCTTCGGTTCAACTTTGGAGAAAATATTTCGCGACCATTAATTTAGTAAGTGCCACTGATCAGAGTTATTTTCAATATCGCACACTATTTTTAACAATTGTTCATGACTGCTATGTGTACTAGGGCTTTAAATAAGGATACATTGGAACATGACACTCATGAAACGTGATCGCCAACGTTTTATCAGTTTTGAGGTATAAAATCTATATCTTACACAAGTTAGCCCACCGTGTTTCCATTTTCATGACATTATCGAAGGACCAAAGTTTGTATTTTCGCAACTGAAGACCAACATTCGTCAATGAGGCCATCATTTCACTCTTCGCTGCTCTAGTAAATCTACTTCTGCAATTGTTTAATTTCTCTTCCTCAGTGAGTATCTGACCTAACGAAACCTCAGTGGCCTCTCATTTCGACCATTTTTTTGCCTTTTTTATTTTCTATATCAATTTTTTCTTCATAATTCTACATTCGAATTGAGCTCTGGCACTCTCACATTAATGCCCTGTTTAAACATTTGATTTGCAGAACGTCATGTTCACGAAGTAATTTAATTACTAGAAGTTTGGAACTCAACAGATATGCTCATTTGTCGTGGAAGTTTCGTCTTCCGTGTCGGAAATGCTCGAAATACTTTCTACTTCTGTCGTTCTACTTGGGTCATATGAAGTTCAATATTCTGTTGAGGGTTTTATTAGCCCTGTAAACAAGGTTCTGTGTAACAAGGTTCTTTGTGTTGCTTTTAAGTCGGCGAAAAGTTGTTTGTTTGCCGGCATAGGCGCCAACTGCTTCCTGTGTGCATTTTGTAGAATTTCAGCGCTTGAGACCTTTTTCTGACCCCCCTCTCCAGACTAGTTTTCTTTTTGGCTGTCAAAGCAACAACGCTCGAGCAAAACCTGCCACAGCTTCCCGTCTTCCGCTCTGTGCACTCGTGTGCTAACTTCTCTAAAATTTCGCCGAATCGAAGGAAACTTTGAAACGAGCTGAAAAACAGGCCATGCAACTTGTCAGATGCTGTCCAAATAAGTGCTCACTCTTGCTACTGAACCAGCGCAAGTTGGGTGGGTCACTTCGGGGGTTCTGCGGCTTGAACGAACTGATCAATTCTTCGTTAGGAAATGAATTTTTTGAAGGGTGGCTTCTGAACTTACAGGGAAGTAATTCGCTGTCATAATTACTCGTTCTAAGCACTGATCATACGCTAACTACGTAATACGTGCGATACTTTTGAAAGTCAGTACTGCTTCTTAGTAATTCGCCGTAGATTTTGCACAGTGAATGAAATATAGACAGTGATCATAAAAACCAAACCAGAATTTCTGATAACTCACTAAAATTCTGTACGAAAATTATCTGCGCTAAGAAGAATATGAACCATGTACTCTTATTTACAAAAGACTTTAACTTTCTTTTGTATCCATGCTACAAATCAGGTTAATTGACTTTCTATAATTTTGTACTTCAATTCCTGGAAACTTTCATTCATTGACTCACGTCTGTTCCCGTTTCGAATGCATTTTTTCGTTAGCGTCGTTTGACATAAGTCGCACAACGAAGAATGTTGCTGCAGATTTTTTGACTAGGTAGTGACTTGTGTCTAGACTGTTATCAGACTGCGGGCATCTCAACAAGGGTGCGCAGTACTCTCACATTAACAAGAGGAATGCATCTTCCGGAATGCTCAGCTTAACCTTCAGGTTCATTAATGATTCAAACATTTCATCCCTGCCTCCTTAAATCCAACTAAAAATTTTACAGTCATCAGGTAATTCAGAGTGTGTGGAATGACCTGCTGCAGAAATCTTGATATAGGATGAAAAGGAAAACCAACGTAGCTGAGAGAATGATGATAAAAAAACAAACGTTTCGGGTCGTAAAAAATCCATCCTGAGTGTTCTGAAAAACAATAAGTCAAAGTATGGAAAACTATTTCTGAACTCTAATTTTCTGAATAATCCAACAGATTAAACATTGACAATAAAAAACAATGATAAAACAAAAACTTTAGAACATTTCAACAAGCAATAGAAAGTTTGACGGCCGTGTCACATTCATTTATTGACGGACGGTTTTTTTTAAATTGTACACCGATTCTAAAATACGGAGATCAGATAAATTTGGTATTGAATTGGGATAAATTTGACCGCTGCGAGCGGTCTTACATTGGTAGCACTGGGCTCCAATTATATGTTAGGTGCGCACAACACAAGGGAGTCTCCCTTCGTACGGGCAATAATCTGACTAAGCCATCTAACTCGTCTATAAGAGAACACTGTTTGAATAACGACCGTTTCTTTAGAAACACGAATTTTGAAATTTTGTATTTAACCCCAAATTTAATTGATCTTCGCATTTTAGAATCGATGTACATTTTAAAAAACCGTCCGTCAGTAAACGAATGTGACACGGCCGTCAAACTTTCTATTTTTCGTTAAAATGTTCGATAATTTTTGTTTTATTATTGTTTTTTTAATGTCAATGTTTTATCTGTTGGATTATTCAGAAAAATTAGAGTTCAGAAATTGTTTTTGATACTGTGACTTATTGTTTTTCAGAACACCGAGGATGGATTTTTATGATCCGAAACGTTTGTTTTTATCATGATTCTCTCAATGAAGTTTGTTTTCCTTTTTACCCTGTAAGTGAGATATCCTAGAAATCGTCCTATTTCATCTATCTTAATATAGTACTTGCTCTATCCAAAAATGAACAATTTTTAAACATTCCAATCCGGTACGAGTCAATGCTTGTTTAAAAACATCTCTTAACTGAATTGTTGCCAGACTGTTAGGGAAAGGTCTAAACTTTTATTCTATTGCACAAGTTCTCGAGTGAAGATCATTGCGTGGAGATGTTTTCGAACATTTTCAGTTTTTACAAAAAGCGTCGCATGGGGATAGTAGCCTCCTGAAGATCACTCGCTATTTTTTACATTTTGAAAACGATTAAATGATCCCAAGCAGCATACAAAACATCCATTCTGAAGGGCTGTGCGTATTGCAACTCTAATTGGCCACAATATTCGGAAGGGCCTACCGGCTGTAGGGGCAGAGCAATTTCAAGGTGTAAACATGCCGATAATGAAGTTATCGGCGCTATTGTTGTTCATTAGAGGTGTTGCAGAACGACGCTGTTACCATACTGCTTTTCCTTTTCTATTTATAAATTAATAATGAAAGAGTACGGATAATTTATCATGGATTTTCCTTGTTTGCTTATGTTTCCTAAATTAGAGAATCTTCACTGCATTTGATGATCATATTTAGTTGTAGACTGGGACAAATTCCATTTAAGGAGATACAAGCACGTTTTTACAAAATTAGCACTTCAAGGGAGAAGACCTGAGGTTCTGAGGTTAGGTAGGTGTTCCTAAAGTTGAAATGAAGTAGGTTTTTTGCTTTGGTTCAGCATTTAATAAATGTTCACTGCTGTCCTGATTTTAAAAGCCAATTGCTCTCTTCTTTGAGCTGTAACTTGTTTCATGAACTTCTATCCTAATTTACTGTCTCTATGCGCTGAGGCTCCGATGAGGGAACAAAACTTGTGAATAAGTTCCTTATGTTCCATTCTAAATAGTGCTTTCCTTCTGCTTTTTTTCGGTAAATTTTTGCTGTGACGCTTCAGCGCTCAAGACGCTTCAGCGCTCAAGTGAAGCGTTGCTTCAACTAGTCTAATCGAATTTAATTAGCTCATGTTTGATAACTATAATATTTTTCAAATTTCCATAGATTCAACTGTGTAGTTTTAAGCTCTCGATTTGCAAAAAAAAACAAAGTAAATTCGAAAGAATAAGCCTATCAATTTATGATACTGTAAGCAGTCAACAAAATTCGGAAGTAAATGTCCACCTCAAGAAATGCCACAGTAAAATACCATAAACTGAAAACTGAACCGAGTTTTGGGGCTTCGACCGCAAAAAAATCCATCAAGTGTAGCATAAATCCCAATCAAGTAATAATTCAAAAATCTGTAATTTTTACC